>JAIUCT010000142.1:1000219-1023295 GCA_021307375.1 Tetraneura akinire | reverse complement strand
CCCCCCCCCCCCCGAAAATTGATCCTGAATACGTGCTTGTTTATTTGGGTCATTTTTCGAATTTCTCAAAATTGACTATAAGCAGTAGAAAAAACCCCTGAAAAAACTACGAAAAAACGGCATTTTTTACGAAAAATGAAATTTTGACGAATTCAATTTCTATATTTCACGATAACTCGAGTAATTTTTAAGTTAGAGACATGAAAATTTAATTGGGTGTTGACATAGCTATTATATATATGTGGTGAAATTTTGGTGGTGAAATTTTTTTACTAAATATAGGACTTCAAGTATTTCGTAAATTTCTCGTTTTTACGTATATAATGTTTGGTAAAATTAGCAATTTTTGGTATTAGGGTCTGAAAATTTTACTGAAGTATACTTACATATTACTTAACATCATACTAAAATATTGAAAAATCCCTAATCTCAATTTTTTTTTATAGCTGTTTTAAGTTGATATTTTTAGTTCAAACGAAAATTATAATCTGACTGAACTTCGCTCAGAATCGTTTTTTCGAATTGTTTTTTTCAAATTCTAAATAAAATTAAACGCTATGATTCGCACACCTGTATCCTGTGCGGCAGGAGTATCAGCTCTTTTTTCAATATTGACCCTATGCGGTAGAAAAATTACCAACAAATGTCAATAAACGGCATTTTTCATGAAAACTGAAATTTCGACGAATTAGATTTCAATATTTGGCGATAACTGAAACAATTTTGAAGTTAGAGACTAGAAAATTTTATAGAGTGTTTATTTATGTACTATATGTGTGATACAATTTTGCGTTTTAATTATTTCCTAAAATAATTTCAAAATTTTAATCAATTCCTTCATTATTTGATTGTAGTTTGCTCATAATCGTTTTTCGAATGCAATGGTTTATCATTGAATTCAAATTCTAATTAAAATTGAACACTATGATTTGCACACCTGTATCCCTTGCGACAGGAGTATCAGATCTTTTTATTCTTGTAAAGTTCAAATTTTATTAAGTTAAGAAATTATTAATATTAAGGGGGTTCTCCGTAGTGAATATTTAAGGAGTATTATATAGGCAATAATTTAATTTATTTAATGACGTTTCGTGTATGTGTATGTAAACAACAATGTATGATTGCGTGATATAGCATGCGGGTTTAGAGTACGCACTCGCATGCACATGTCAAATTATTTATTGTAAATATTAAACTCATAATTTTTGTATTGAAAAGACCTAAACTAGTTCCAATTTATATATATAAATATATATATTATAAACTTATGGTTTTTTTCGAAAATAATTTTAAGGACAGATTTAAATTTATAATGAACTCTATTTTGGATCGCACGAAGCCAATTTTTAATTTTATTAATATTATAACAATAAATCTATATTTTACTTTTATATATTTTTATAAAATATAAACGTTTTTGAAAATTTTATTTTTGGAAATGTACGATTTAAAAAAAAATTCTTAATAATGTAATTCGTACGTTCCAAAATAGAGTTCTTTACAAATATAAAATTGTTTTCAGAATTGTTTTTTAAGTAAAACTAAAGCCAATGTGTTGGAACTCATTTAGGTCTATTTCGCCATAAATATTCACTACGGACAGCCGCCTTAATGATACTATGATCTTATTGTAATCTTGGATGTAACCTATATTAAATACCTTTTAATTTATGTTATTTTATATTTATAGTTATAATTGAAGCATACATACATCAACGTACTTTAAACATTGATTCAGTACTTTTTATCAATCGTGGACAAAGGGCATTAGGCAGAATATTTGATGTTTTTGGTCCGGTAATAAAGCCATATTATTCAATTCGCTTTAATAATTTAGATCACATCAAACAGTTTAATATACAAATTAAAGACCAAGTATATTTTGCTCCACAAACAGAATATGCATCTTTTGTAATGGTTTCTAAACTTATGCAAATAAAAGGTAGCGATGCTTCTTGGAAAGATAATAATGAGCCACCTCCGGAATGTTTAGATTATTCTGATGATGAAATGGAAAAGTTAGCAAAGAAAACACATAAAAAGAAAAAAAGAAATAAAAATGATTCAAGTAATACTAATGAGTCAATTAACGAGCCTAATCATACTAATCCAACAGATATTAATAGTTCAACACCTACTCAGTATTCTAATAGACACAATCACAATAATGTTAGACCATTTCCAACATATGCACAACAGTTGAGTTCTATCGAATACAGTCCTCATCGTCCTCCATGGGCTTATAACCAAATGCATGAACCACGTCATAATCAAAATTCTTATTTTTTGCCATCTCGATTTGAAAATCAACCACCACGTTTAGATCAAATGCGACCAACTTTTCATAATCAAATGCAACCAAATTTTCATAATCAAATACAACCAACTTTTCATAATCAAATGCAACCAACTTTTAACTATCAAATGCAACCAACTTTTGGACATCAAATGCCACCAACTTTTGGTAACCCATGGCTACCAACTCCAAGATTTGGCAATCAAATGCCACCACCACAAGGACCTAATCCATATAATATGCAACAAATGGAATATCGTCATCCTAATCCTAATTTTTATGGAAATTATGAATAATGTTATCTTATTTATAATTTATTATAAAACCAAAAACCGTATCTATTAATAGTTGTACATGTTCTACCTGTGTTGGAACATTTAAATTGTTATTTTTTATTTGTAGAAACATAAATAAGAAAAATGTGATTGTACAAAATGTTTTTTTTTTTTTTTTTTTTAAATATAATAAGTACTTTATTAAGTATAAGTATTTTATTACTTTGAAAATTCAAATATTGAAGTCAATTTAAATTTATTAAAAAATGCTCTTAATGTACCTATGCAGAAAATTAAAGTTATACATTTTTAATTAATTTTATGTTTTGTAAGGATGTTATACTGTATACGCCAGCATAGGTACCATTATTTTTTATAGTAATAATATTTAATTTATAAATGTTATGATAAAATTAAAAAAAATAAAAGGTTTATGAAATATTTTATGTATTTTTCATAAAATGTATTTGATTGTGGTCAGTAGTCATATTCAACTTCAATTAATCGATTATTAATTATGTTAAAGATTAGTGCAAGATAAGTTTTGATGCTAGATAGTACCTAAATGGCTATGGCAGCTGTACATTTAATTTTATGTAGAGTGTCTTTGTATCTAGTAAATAGTAATAAGTTATATAATATAAGGCATATTCTTAATTTTATCGTTTTGTTTTTTTTTGCGTCTGCTCTTCTATGTATATAATTATAGACTATAATATAGGTTAACTGGTATTTCTTTGGGTTTATTCATTCTTTATTTTTGTCGTATTTGTTGTTTAAATTTTGAACATGTTTCCAGTTTCTTGAAATGCTGGATGACACGAGCGCGTGTAAACTGTGCAAATCATAATTATAATGTACCTACCATTTGAACCTTGTAAGTCCACGAATCGATCGTATTTATAGACATAGATCTTTCGGAGGGGATGATGGTCACCAATACCACGTCACACAAAATATAATATGTCAGTATAAAATTGTTTTTGGCAATTGAAATTTCAAACGTGTAGGTACGTATAACTAACGACTGAGAATAGCGCTTTTTTAAAAAATATATATATATGTATTATTGCCTATGTAATTTTTTTTCTAATTTGTTTAGTAGTAGTACTAAAACTATAGTGGGCTGCGTTAAAGTGTTACATCGCGCGTAAACGAAAAATCACAGAATGTATATAAAAAACAAAAATGGTTCGTTTCACTTTATACGGCCCGGGCGTGAGTCTACGTTAAAATATTTCAAAGTGAGAGTATACCTATATTATATACATCTAAGTATAAATCATAAATGACGTAGGTATATATAGGTAGGGTACCACAATTATACCTACCTATACTTGGCGAACGCGCTTGACGCCGCGATAGGTATATGACCTCGGTATAGAAGATAGGTATATAATAACCAAACCGTATCAAGTTCGCGGTATAAGCGCGTACGCAATGAAAGTACCTCTTGACGGAGAGGGCACGTCGGCGGTGGGGTGCGTCGATGAGCCGGACACGCCCAGCGACGCGCGATTGGTCGCTCCCCGCCCGCTACGGCGGTAAAGGGCCCGCGTATATACGGGGATAAAATATTTATTGTTATATATGTATATACATATATATATATATATATATATAGGTACAATATAATTTCCGTTTTACGCGTTCCGATTTTATTTTTTCTCTTCGTGCGCGACACAAGACGCGGAGCGCGCGCAGGTACAACAGTGTCGTTGCGGGACGAAACGCGCCGTTTCATCGTGGACGCAGTTAAAAATATCTCCGTAAATATTGCAGGTAAATTGGAAATATCATATTTTGTTACAGCATCCATTCGGTATCACGCGATTGTCGTTCTATTAATTTTTTAATTTTTTATTCGATAACATGACGTCAAATGTATAAAACGTCTCGGGAATTCGTTCGTGCAGAGGACGCGAGTTCGAGCTAAAATAAAATATTATATATAGGTATATATAATCCAAAAACGTTGTTATATATCTGTTGTACCAATATAATAAATAGGCATAATATACCTAGGTATAAGATCACGCGTCCGTCTATTTGTTATTGCGGTATATGCCGATCGCCGGACCTATAACCATATATTTATAGGTATAATAGGTCATTTATACATAGGTAGCATTTCGCGTTAGATACGTAGGTATATATATTAGGTATACCTACGCAATAATATTGGTATATCGACAACACGTAACATAATGCTGATGATGAACGATTTCGGGATGGCGCCCGGAAACATGATGCCGCCGTCGTTCAACCCGATGTGCCAGGGATTGTTCGAACACCAGATGCCGAAACCCAGGTTGGCGTTCAAAATGCCCAGAGTGGTGCCCGACCAAAAGAACAAGTTCCAAACGGACGACTTGTTCAAACGGCTGAGCCGCGAAAGTGACGTGAGTTTTGGATTTCCAATATTATATAATCGATAAAACGTAATTATTATGTTATATTATGTTATTTTAAAAATATACGTATAATAATTAATTATTCGATACATAAGTAAGGGCATAATTACTATAAGTTTGTTTTAAATATTATGCGCGTATAGAAAAAATGTTTATAGAATGGTTCTGTGTTTGTGACGTGTTTTCAAAGACGTTTTGACGATTTGTTAATGGTAATAATCGGTAATATTATATATTATATATTATAATATATAAATACTAAAAAGACATGTAAAAAACCATATAGAATATTTTCCGATTGCATTAGTGCATAATATAAATTTGGTGTAAAATATAAATAGTTAATATATTGAATATTTGGTTTTTTACAATTTTTAGATTCTGAGCGAAGCGAAGAATGTATTGGTTTTACAATGATGTGTGATTATTTTTTTTTGTTATTCTGAAGACTCTTTTATTACTCGAAATAATGCTCCGATTATCACGAATAGCATATGTTTCCGGTTGGAAAGTGGATCTAGTTGATACTTTATTTGGGTCATTTTCATGAAATTTATTTTTTTGAAATATTTCATTATATTATACAAATTAATTATAAATATAATGAAAATATTGAATTTTCGAACGGTAACGACTTTAATACTTTCGAACTCTTATTAATGAATAACATTTGTCGACATTCACACTTAACGAGATTAACGTAAAATAATAATATTTTTCAATATTTCATTGAAATATTTCCGAAGTCATGAAACTTTTTCAATTTTGAAATATTTCAAATTTAAAACCCTACCTGTATCCATGCGGCAGGAGTATCAGCTCTTTTTTTTGTATTGCAATTTAAAACATTACAATTTATTTTTACAATTTAAACATTCATTTGTGAGGAGGGGTTATAAAATATAACCTAAATATTTAATACATAATATAATTATATGCAGGAATAATATATTTTGACAATTTATATAATTTAAATATTTTATCTATATCTTATAATATTATAGTCTACCTATATATCTATAATATAGATTATAATATACTCGTATTTATGACTCTATATTTATGTACAGATATGATGGGGCGTAGGACGTAGCACATAAAATATTTATAAGTACTGTTATCTATGAAATTAATAATTGTATTTGTATATATATATATACTTATATTATAATTACGAGTATTTAATATTTATAATTCATTACCTAATGTTATTTTACAAATTTGTGATACATAATAAATCTATTATAATATAGGTATATAAATTAATAAGATTTTTATTGAAAATTGAATAATAATATCGTCGCTTGTCATTTTACTCTATATAATATATGCAATTTTTAGGTACCTGTGCTATACATAATATGATATATTAAAAGTTACACGATTTTCGCGAAATATAAAAATAATTAGTAAATAATTAGTATATATTCTATATAATATATTAATATATGATATTATGCTAAAATTATTATTAAAATGTTCAATGAGAAATCATTATTTTAATTTGTTTAAATAATTTTTCATGATTGCAAATTTATAAAAATTTAAAACTCGTATGAAAGTATAATTTAAGTTTTTCGAACATCACAATTATTATCTGTTGATTTTAAGTACGTATACACACACTTATCGATAATACGCGAAGAGCCATAATTTCTCTACTATATAGCGCGTGGACAGTCTGGAGCCATAATATACAAATATCATATTTTTATTATAATTTATGTTATTTTGTAATTCTTGCGGGATTTAATAAGTTTATTTCGACATAATATGTATAAATTATATTATACGAGTATATAATATAATGGTTTGATTGAAAACGAGAATTCATTTAGTTTTACAATGTGTATTTAGATACCTACGTTTCATCATTTCCGTATTGGATTATGCATGCATATTATAAATATACCTATAAAATTAAAATCATGGTCTTATGAATATATATATAATATATTATTAGACATGCATAAGAATTTACTGAGAAAAAAGGAAATTGACCTAAAATCATTAATCATTCGTAAATAACCATTAAACATGTGGTCTTATGGCCTTTTTCCACGCTTAATTATCCCTTAGGATATACCCAAATAAAAAACTGACCGTATAATATAAAGTGTGACCACTAACCATTTATTTGTACATGTACAATAGTCAATAGGGGTATACATTAAACAAATGTACAGTTATAAAATAAATCTTCAAAAGTAATATACAATGATGTTGTCACGTATACAGGGGGTGTCCAGGTAGTCCAATAGATCTTTTGGGACTTACAGATCTATTTACTCATCTCATTGTAATATTGTTTAAAATCTAGAAAAACGAAAAAAAAAATAAGATTTTTGAACACAGTTTTTTTTTTTAATACGTCTATAGCTAACGAAGTAACGAATTACTCGTATAACGTTATCTATATTACTTTATTAAATTTAATCATCTCATAAAAAATAAAAATAACTTTTTATTTTTCAAGTTTAGTGAAATTATAAAGTACCTATGTTTATATAGAAAACGTTTGTATATTATGATAATATTTTAATTAGCGACGTTTAAATGAATATGGCGATTTTTAGGAATTTTTTAATTTATTGAAGAATTATATTTCTGATGCCATTATTTATTATTATTTAATCTTAAATCATAGATTGTAAAATTCATGTTATCAATATTATGGTAGGTATACCTATTGATATAAGTGTTACTTTGAGAGTAATTTGGAGAATTTAAAATATGAATAATTAATCGAAAATACTGATAACTAATAAGTAATTATAATAATAATAATAATAATAATTATGATAATGAAATAAGTAATTAATATTAATATATTATTATAAAATATAACGTCACTATGTCAGAAATCTAATTTTTTCGAGAAATGAAAAATGTCTAAAAATCAACATTTTCATTAAATTATAGGATGTACATCAAAATTATTATACAAATGTGTAGGTAGGTTACTTTATAAACTGACTGTATTCAAATTTTACAAAACTTAAAAAATAAAAAATAATTTTTTAAAATATAAAAATAGATAATATAGTTATAATATATTTTATAGTTCGACATCTAACTAATAAATTATAAAAATTACATTCTAAAATTTTAATTTTTCATGGATATTTTACAATGAGTATAAATAGGTCTGCGACACCCTGTATAGTTCTACACATTTTTCGGACATGTATACAAGAATCGACCATGATTCGATAATATGGTGTAATGTAATTTGATTTCTTTTTAGATTCTGAGCGAAGCGAAGAATGTATTGATTTTACAATGATGTGTTTTTTTTTTTTTTTTTTTTTTTTTTTTTTTAAACAAAATTTCGACCCGAAATAATGCTCCGATTTTGACGAATAGGGTATGTTTCCGGTAGCAAAGTGGATGTAGTTGGTACTTTATTTAGGTCATTTTTCGAATTTCTCAAAATTGACCCTAAGCGGTAGAAAAAATGACAAAAAAACGGCATTTTTCGCGAAAAATGAAATTTCGACGAATACGATTTCGATATTTCACCATACCTCAAGAAATTTTCAAGAGAGAAACATGAAAAATTTTTGGGTGTTCACATAACTACTATATATATGTGGTAAAATTTTGGAACCGTTACATTAATTTTTCTCCAAAATATAGGACTTTGAATATTTCGTAAAATTCACGTTATTACGTATATAATGTGTGATAAAATTATAATAATAATAGATAACTTTATTTACAAGTAACTATATTTACTCACTATATTATATATATATTTATTGTATATTTATTCTATATATACAATATACGTATTTGTACATTATCATTTATTATTATTTGTTTCAATCGACGAATAATACTATAAATATTTTAATCTATATAATAATATCGGTGCTGCTCTCATGTATATGCGGAATTGCGGATTACAAATGCATGCGGTCTTCAATCATAAATGTAGACCGCATATCGTAGCAGAAAAAAATAATTATTTAATAAACGCGTACATCCACTAAAAGATAAAATAAAATTTGTCAGATATATAATATATCATATCTTGTATTTTCCAACTATGTTTATTGTCATTAAAAGATAAAATTGTTGATTACAGCCATACAGGTATAGGTACCTAACCTACGACCTACCTACAATTACTGTGCGACTTTATAACGAATTTAATAAATTTGTTAGTTACGTATTGGTTGTCTATTGTGTTGTACAGCGTTTAATTTGTGCCCGTTTTGTATATCGTGTGCATTGTGCAATTAAAATATTTTTCGCGAGTGAAGAGAATGCCACTGCGTTTTTAAGGGAGCTTCATAAATTGACAGTTTATCGTACAATTTTTATTATTTTAGATTCTGAACGAAGCGAAGAATATAGTTTTTTTTCATATTGAGGGTTTTCAGTTTTTCACTTATTTTATGTAGAATTGTAGACTTATTATTATATTGTATTTTTCAAATTTGAGCTAATAAACATATTATATTATAATAATTATGAAAATATAAACATGGTGTATAATATAGGTATTATGCATTTACGTCTTACAAGGTAGACCGCATACGTGAGCAGAAACATGTTGGTAGTCCGAATATGAGAGTAGCACCATCATATAATATCCTATACCTACCTTATATATTATACGTATAATATACCCATAATATATAGATTGGAAAATATATATTTTTTATATATAAATTAAAAAATAAACCATATGTGTTAGGCATATGATATTATAATATTTGAACTGATTTTTAAAAAAAAAAAATGTTGTAAACATATGTGATTTATATATATTTGTATTGATTTATATATAGGTGAGATATACAAGTTATAGAGACAGACCACACGAAGAAAGACAAAATCGTTTTCAAATGGGTTGTCGAGAAGGCCATGTAGATATTGTACGTTAAATCGATAAGTTATATTATATTATTTTAAATTTTGGACAGTATTTATTATATTTAAAGTTTACACATTATATAACAAATCATTATATTACTCAAGTGTCTCAAGTTAAAATTACACGTAACTGTATTTTTACATCCACATTTTTGGTTGTATACAAAATATATTATTTAATGTAAAAAATTATGCATTTTATTATTTTGTAAAATGTTGTTATATATATATAGTACCTATATTATTTATATTATTAAATGCATTTTTATAGTTGACAAAATTCAAGTCAATTCTATAATTAATATAGAGCGAGATTTAATATTAGTCTTATGTATTAATTGTGATTTTTTTTTTTATAAATTACTATAGGCATTTGCCACTACAGGAACAAATTTACAACTCATGTTCACGCCAAATATGCCAACGATGACATCTTACCATCAGCCAACTATCGGATATTGTGATTTTGAAAAAGAACAAGGAATGGTAAGTCTCGATATCGATATTTGTATTTAAATGTTTTTATCGTGCGTCAACAGGAATTACATATACTCGTATTATATAGATACTTCAATGATAATAATAATAATCTATAAATTATTGCTGTAGAAAAAAACGAGTCAAGGCTATTTTTTTTATATAATAAATTACTGTAATGCATCAATAACTGTCGGTATATAGAGTTATATTATTACGTTATTAATAACACCTAATATAGAGTATAGAGTGATCTGTAAAATTTGGTATTAAAAAAAATATATTGCAAATTATATATTATAATATGTATTATTCTCATAATGGTTTTCAGGTTTTGGTATTAAGTCAATATATAATATAAATTATTGATTATGAATATGATTATGACTATATTTATAATGGCGATGAATTTATCAATCTATTTTCACGTACCTAATACTTAAATAAAAACATAAATTTTCAATTCATTAAAATAAGTAATATACGAGTAGGTAGTAATATATATAATAAGATTTTATCTGGATTTTAATGCCTATGCCTATGCCTTTCATTTTTTTTTCTTTACTGAAATCGGGCCCTCGCGAAGTTAAATATAGCCTATAGGTATATAATATGTATTATCTGCAATGCACATATATTATATTACACGTATATTATTATATATAGTACAATGAATATAAAATAATGAAAAGTATATAAATATAATACTCTTATATTATAAAAAAAATATGTTATTTTCATTGAAATTTTGTTCGTTATGACAACAATATATACTATATAGTGCCATTGGAACTCTGAAAACAAAATGGCGTCAATTATAATCCCTCCCCTGTTCTCTATGACCCTCTTTTTCCAAAGCGTATTGATCCGTTTTCCCCCTTGTTAACACTCGGCATAGTCTTTCGGGAATATAAAACGGAAATAGTATTATATTTATACAATATGCATTATGCACAATAATATACTGTACATATTGTAATACAATAATATTATGTATGTATGAATGTACTTGAATATTATATTATTTTAACAATAAATGTAGAGGTACCTACTAGATAAGTCAATACGACTATAAGAGTAATATATTATCACATAATGTGATCGTGATGATCTGCAGCACTGGACAGACCGTTTATATATTATATTAAAATGGGTTACATATTAAATATTTTATAATATTGGTTATGTGTAGTTCGTTAATATAAATACGTTTATTCAAAATAAATGATTTATAGAATCTACAGTGAATATTATATTAATTAAAAAAATAAAATAAAATATTATGACCAGAAATGAAAACTTAACACTTCGTTAAAGTATATGTACTCGTATTGTACCTACTAATATTATGTGTAGGCACACGGTGTAAAATCTGCACAGTGGCGGATCGAAACCAAATTTAGCTAATAAAATATATAATTAATTATAATTTGAGATAAAAATTTTCTTTTCTACACTAATGACAAATATTCTTATCACTCCCCACAAAATGGTCCTAGTTACGCCACTGGTACAAATATTATAAGTGTAAAACATATTATTTATAATATTTTATACTTGTATGTGTTGGATTTTAATGAAATTTGAACGAAATACGCGTTCACTAATAAATGATTAAAACTGAGTTATATTATTTTAGACAAGCCGAATATTTATACACATCTCAAAATTCTTAGATCGTATTTATAGAGCGTCCAACGCCGTCAACCACTCTGTACTTTAACTATTATATTTATCTTCGACTTTTTGAGTTTTATATTTTATCAACTCGACATTTGTAGGTATATTATATGTAAATTTATGTTAAGTACCTAATCAAATAAATGGTATAAAATACTCATAATATATTATAATGTTCACAGTGAGACAATTTATTAAACATTGTAGGTATCAACGAGACGTCGAGATTGGTCGGATTGGTTGTTAAATCCAATTTTATCGTCTAATGACAAATACTTCATTAAATATTATGGATTTTATTTATATATAACATTTATGACGTTCGCCTGCTATAAATTCTCCTAAAAAATCCTATTAATTATTGTTAGAATGTGAATTATTCCATATTAAAATTTCATGATTATTTTATAGTTATATAATCATATTTTATCATTTAAGATTATAATACGAGGAATTCAACGAAAATAATATAGTACCTACCCATAGTTATTCGTACAAGAAATGTAAAGAAATTATATCCTGTACATTATTATGACGTTTTTTACTCTTTTGAAAAAAAAAACGCACAATTTAGTTAAATTTTAATGAATATTATAATGATGACATCTGTAATATAAATCCATGCCGGAGAGTGGTCGTATGTTACACTTTTAGTTTTGTACGAGTACATATAACGATAGATGTTCACGTCTTGCAAAAGATTGTTATTTTATTGATATTTTTAAGTTGGTATATTGTTATATCTTATATATTACCTATATCGTATTAAAAAAATAAAAAAAAAACATATAAAACTTGTTGCATAAAAAATAACTGATTTTGACGTTTATTAATATAACATTTTTCGCTAAAATGAATTTAAAAAACACAGCATTCAGAAATACCTATTTATACCTATTTTTAAGAAATTTTGAATTACATATCCCAGTCGGCCACTTTGTCGGCGGGAGTGTAGTAAGGATCCGCCCTCTGGGGGATGCGGCCAGCTATTGAAAATTGCGGCGAGTTGTCGTAACGCAACGGCGGGCCCGGAAAATAAGCGTTGGGCGCTGGCGTACGTAATCCGCGATTGCCGGCTGATCGGTCGGACCGACCAAGCATTACGGGTCTGGGCATCTGTCGCTTGACCAGGTCCATTTGTACCGCCGAGTATTGAGCCGGCCCGGGCATACAGAACATCTTTCGTTTATTGCCGTGTTCGTTGGATCTTCCCAGCATCGTGTACATCGGCACGGACGGTAAATTTGGCGCTTGGTTGCCGATCGAAGAGGGCAAATTGTATTGGTTAGGCCCTGGCGCGACGTGCAGTTTTTTCGTGTTGTTTCGTCTCATTCTTCGTGTGTAACATAAACAATAATCAGTATTTATAATTTATATAATATAATAGGTATACTTTTATATTATTGCATTTAATTTTTTTTTTTTTTTTTTTTACGACCGATACAAGTGTAAAATATAAAATTAAAAAAAAAAAAAAAAACATATATTTAAATGTAAGTACGTGTATTTGGAAGAAATAATGCCAAAGTAGAACCCTCCGATTAATTGGTTAAAACACGAAAAAAGGTATAATATGTATAAATTCAGTGGTATAACTGGGATAAAAATTAAGGGACAAAAAATTGTACTTAAAAGACTTAACTCGGTTAATAAAATTCGTCATTTGTCCAGATTTGTATTAACTTGTAGTAATGTAAAGTACTTACTACATACAAAAATATTAATATATTTTTTTTATCAACCCATTGTATTGCCTATAGGATTATACTCTGAAGAATCATTTATCATTTATCATTTACAGTTTATACTAAAAATTATAACTTTGCCCTTCAGTAAAACATCATAAGTCATAACATTACTGTCATTACCTCCTGTACCTATTATATTTATATTTTTGTACACATTTTGATTTTTGAGCTAGGTGCCAATAATGATAATATGTTGTTTATTTATTTATTTTTTTTAGATTCTGAGCGGAGCGAAGAATGTATTGGTTTTACAATGATGTGTCTTTTTTGTTTTTAAATATATGAATACACTTTTATTATACCCGAAATAATGCTCCGATTTTCACGAATAGCATAATATTATGTTTCCGGTAGGAAAGTGGATGTAGTTGGTACTTTATCTAGGTAATTTTTCGAATTCCTCAAAATTGACCCTTAGCGGTAGAAAAAACGACGAAAAAATTACGAAAAAACAGCAATATATTAATCAATTCTTTCATTATCTGATTGAACTTCGCTCAGAATCGTTTTTCGAAAGTAATGGTTTATCATTGCATTAAATTCTAATTAAAATTAAACATTATGATTTGCACACCTATATCCCTGTGGCTCTTTTTGTATTTAAATATACTCGTATTTATGATAAATCGTATTTTTTATTTACCCTATGGAATATATCGGCATCTCTGGCTTAGTAAAAGGCATGCATGGTATGATGTTGTAATTGGCAGGGCCTGGCGCGAAGGGGATTTTATTGTGTGGCCTAAACGCCGACAACGCACCTCCGTCGATTTTAAACGTTCCGTGGCGGGTAATGTTTTTCAAATCGTATTTGGGCCCGGGCGCCAGTATAAATTTCTCGTGCTGTAACAGTTGACCCAGCGAATAGGCGGGCGCCCTGGGCAACCTCAAGTCGGTCTTCTCGTAGCCCAGTGTATTCGGCACGCCATACTTGGGGCCGGGCGATCTATACTTCAACATGATACCTTTCGATCAAATTATTTATACCTATAATTACTGTATGTTATAAAACTGCAGTATAACCAAATAATAAAAAATAATAATTATAATAATAATTTTATAAATAAAAATATAAAATTCGTTTCGTTTACGTTTACTTTTGTTTCTTTGGCAACAGCGCGTGTACCGCGTTTCGGTTCGAATCATTTTGTTACGCCATGACCAAATATTATAAATTTATAATCCCTATTAATATTGGGATTAAAAAACCCCATACGTAATATTGTTTTATTTAAAACTTTTTTTTTTTTTTTATTAGGTATGCAACTTACTTGCATATTCTCGTTTTCAACCGGCATTATACGTATACATTATAAAATTATAATGTAATATGAAATAATATAATAATTATAATATAATTTATAATTTATCCGGATCTAGGGGGGAAGTCGGGGATTTATCCCCGGGCGTATAATTTTCGTGGACGTATTTTAAAAGTTTTAAATTTTTTAAATGCACTTTGAAACAAAAGTCATAAATATCATTATTACCAATATTATTTTTTCTAAACCTGAAACGTAGAAATATTAACCATAGGTTTTAGCTTTAAATACACCATTAAGAAGTTCTTTTAAAAAAATTACTTGATTATATAAAAATTAATTTTTTTTGGTTTTCAAGTTAAAATTGTTCAAATAATTTGTGATAAATAATTTATTGGTCCAGTATATTGCAAACGGCTTTATAAATGGTTGGTGCTCACACTACTATGTGAGTGTGCTTGATTTTTCATAAAAAAAAAAATAATACTAATTCTAGTCATTTCTCTGAAATTTCCTGAAAAGGGCGTATATTTTTAATTTTCCCCGGGTGTTAAAAAGTTAAGATCCGGCCCTGATTTATATTATAATGTGAAATTATATATTATATAATTTCATTCGATATCCTAAACATTATCTGCATCACAGATGTGTAACGTGTTATATTATAAAGTGTTTATTCATTTTTGTAATATTAAAATACGTATTTGGCTAACAATTTTAGTAGTTAGAATATTGAGATTTTATTATTATTTCAGTAGTAGGTATATATCATAATATAATAATTATATTCGTGATAATTTCTTCTTTTTTTTTTTTTAATAATATTGACTATTTATAGATTATAGCTAATAATAATATATATAATATAATAGAATTGACCATTGCATAATATTATATATATTATTAATTTAGTGTTTGATTTGGAGAAAAAAAGAAGGGGGACTATCATACTTTTAAAAAAATTAGCGTCCCCCTAATATGCTTAAGTACATGTAATGACATAGGGGATTTAATGATTAGTAGGGGTACGCTCAAAAAAATAAAAAATAGAAGAGGTACTCCGTCCCCCCGCGTACCCCCCCACAAATCAAGCACTAATTATTATTAATGATAAGTCGAGAAGACCGTAACTTTTATATAAATAATGTAACATACCTAATTCAAAATATAGGTAGGTACTTTAAATTTTAAATATTTTAAGTACCTAGGTATAAATGTATAATATATAATATTATTCTGGTATTATTTTGAATATTTATAACCTATATCAGGATATACATATTATATACGATGTATAATATTGATAAATTTAAAATTATTGAATTTATATATAGTTACCTACTAAATAAGTATTTTAAATACAAATAAATAGATACGAAAAATCGAATTATACAATATTCGTTTATATTTATAATATAAAATTGTAATGTTTTATCTGAATTACACATTTTAATATTATATTATATTTATATAAAACTGACGCCTATTATGAGTTTCTGCAGAATACTTTACTGTATAATATACAAATACGATTTCAAATTTTTACTTCTTAATTATTCCGAATCGTTTTATCACAAAATATATAATACACATGGTCTTATCGTCATTTTTATAGTAATATTAATATACACTTTTACTATATTATAGGTACTTACTATATCACTTAGATATGATAATATTATTATACATTCTGTAAACGTATATAATATGAATTATTTGCAGCTTACTCGCATACCCTTGTCCCTTGACGTATATGTATATATATATATAAGTACAATGGTACGTATTATATACGCGGATATGTAATTATAATTGAAATTACCCGTGAAAACGCGTGTACCTATAATATTATATACATTATACATATTATATAATACATGCCTATTATACCTATATATACCCCATGTACGCATAATGTGACGTATAATATATTATGTTTCTTTTATGGTATAGATTGCGCGCGTTATTGACAGGCTTGACAAATTCGCTGAAGAGCTGACAACACAATATAAAAATATAATATTATTGGGTTTCAATTTCATATATATACACACATATATACGTATTATACTTGTATGTGTTTATACATATATGAATATACCTTTTACGTGTCTTCTCTCTTTTATTATTATTTTCCCTTTTTACCCCCTCGTATATACTCAGACCGAAATATGTATAGTATTCCATTGTTACCTATGTATATATATATATATTGACCCATCGAATATATATATATATACGAGTACTTATTATTATACACGTACCTATATAAATATACGTATAAATTTCAGTAAAGCCATTTTTCCCTCTTCTTTTTAGTCTACTGGACATCGTTTTTTTTTTCTCGTCAAACACAATAATACTAAATAATACAAATAAGATATAGGTGCATGTACTATACACCTATACATATAATATAATATATACCTACACGTTATTCAAAACACTTTGATTTTTACAAAAAAAAAAAAAAAAACCAAAACACACTCGGCACACTCTGTAGTTCCGCCTGTATGATTCATGGTCTGAAACTATTTACAACTACAGTTATCGTAGTACATATAACTACATACGATTGATAATAATGCATATACTATATATGATATACAATTAAAACAAAAACAATTTTTACCTTTCATCCTAAAAAAATTATATTTTACCACTTAGGGAGTAATTACCCACAGGTTGGGAACCTATAGGATATAGATAATATAGAACTATAATGTAGATGGATACAGTTACGTTAATTTATTTCTACAAAATATATAAGTAGAACTTTGAATATTTCCTAAAATTCTTGTTTTTAACTATAATAGTGTTTGATAAAATTGATAATTTTGGGTTTTAAGAGCTGAACATTTTATTTAAACATCTATATTTTCAACTATATTTTCGTATAGTTAGACTTGTTACCAAAATATTAGAAAAATCTCAAGTCTTAATTTTTTTTTATAGTTGTTTAAAGTTGAGATTTTAGTAAAATCGATATTTATAACATGTGTATATGGATTCTTATTATTTCTCCATATTTTACAGTAATGTTTAATACAAATGACAAACATTTTTGAAAATTTTAAAAATTTTATTGATGCTCAAATACATATTACTTAACTTAGTTTCAAATAATTGTAAATATTATATATAGGTGTATATATTTTTTATGTTAGCTGTTTAAAGTATAAAAAGAAAAGCTGATACTGCTGTGGAAGGGATACAGGTTCAAAGAGTTAAGTGTTGAATTTTGATTAAAATTCAATATAAATCATTATATTGTCAGATTTGTGTATTTAGGTGACTATTATTTAGTTTAATGAGCATTTTATTGAACGTTTAAAGACTGTATATGAATGTGAAAACATTAATCAATAACAATATATTATATGATGAACTTCGCTCAAAATCGTTTTCGCGAATTTAATGATTTATCAATGCATTCAATATTCAAATTTTAATCAAAATTCAACAATATTCTCTGTAGACCCTGTAGCAGTATTGTCTCTTCCCTTTTTTTTCTTTTCTGAAAAAGCATTAATAATGCATATAAAATATAATAGGTATATTATATTGTGTAAAAATTAAAAATTTTTTTAAAAAAATCACCGTATACTTGTATAATATAAACTTTTCCCCCTTCCTAATTATATCGTGCTGTCTAATATTAATTCACGCCTATATTCGGTCAGTGGTCACTTGCGATTATTAGCCGTATACCGCGGTATATATTATATGTATAAAAAGTAGCCCGATTCTCGTCTATTATGTTAACGTTGAAATTATATATATTTTTTTTTACTTTTTTTTTATATATAATATATAATACGATTTTAAGTTACCGGTAAACGGATGTACCTATACATGGAAAAAATGAATAAATTCAATCCGTCTGTATAAGTATATTATATTATACGGTACGGCTGCACAGCAGCGAATCATATTACGCCCATCGTCGTCATCGGGAACGCGCAACATAATAATAATAATATAATAACAATTCGATTAAAAAAGACGAAAGAATACTTCTCAGCTGGAAGTAAAAAAAAAAAATAGTAAAATTACATTATTGTAATATTATTTCGAATTTTTTACCCCATTTATTTACACAACCCCCCGTGACTGCGAGTTGCCTCCTGCCTCGTACGTAAATACCTTTCCTCGAGTCTCCCTATTTAAACATTCGATAATAACGTTTTGTCGTCGCATTAGCAACTCTTTGACTGTAACACAGCATGAAATCGAAAAATGTTTTTTTTTTTTTTATACATTTCAACACCTTTATATAATATTATGCACTTGCAAAAATTACCGATTTTTTTCAATTATATATACCTATTATTGTACTCTGCAGTGTTTTATTTTTTATTTTATTTATTTATTATTATTATTATTATTTTTTTTTTTTGTACCCTCGTCGATAAGTATATTATAAGAGACATCTGCAACAGCAGTTTATATAACGCGGTATACGAGTGTATATACAATCGAAAGTACCGATTTTGCCACCCATCGTCAGGGGCGTATTTTTACTGTTACCACCCCTCCGATGTATATCTAATAATAATTAACGACCCTCGGACGAGTTTCGAGACGTTGTATGTACGAATTATTGTTTTTCGTCAAGTATAATACGATAACGTCAACTTCAGCAACCGTTCATAACATCATATTATACCTGTACTATGAAATGTAATAATTATTATAAAATGTGTAGGTATATAATAGTGTTATTATTATAACCGGGTGACCTGGTATATAAAGATCCAATATAATAATTATAATAGGTACATTTAAAAATGTAATTCCTGTTGTTTATTATTATTTTTGAAATTATAATTTTCATTATACCTAATATTACCTAATATCTGCAGTTTATTAGGTGCGCGTATTTTATTATGATGAAAAATTTTTGAAACTCTTTTAATATATTGAAAATATAAAAAATATTCTAATGCATGTATATAATATATGTATATATATGATTATCGAAAAGTATAAATATAATTTTAATTCATTTTTATTAATACATCTTTTTTACTCTATCTCTAAATATTATAAATCAGTTACAGTATACCACTAATAAATACCTTGTACTATGTCTGCGTATAATTAAAAGTATTTTTTTTTTTTTTTTATTGGTATAGTATTCGTATGTTTAAACTTATTTTTATAATTTGTACTAGTTAAGTACGAAAAAGAAAAGTTTAATCAATTTTTGGGATTCGAATTCAATTTTAACGCGTTTTACTAATATTATGAAAACAGTATACCTAATATTTCATTTTCTCAAAATTATGAATATTATATTATATATACTTCAATCAATTATGTATACATGCGTTTATCCTGTAATATCTATATACGTAATTCCAAATAGGATCGAGTGATTTTTTTTTTTTATATCGTGATCCAGTTTATAACTATTTGAAAACGAAGGAGATAAAAATATCGTAATTATTAATATTATAATATTGTAATAATTAATGATTATAAAAATGTTTTGAGAATAGTGTAAAACGTACTGTATATATTATAATATACTTACTTTACTTTATAATATATATTTATTGTATAATACAATACAATTTGTATTAAAGAAAATAACATGATGTAATATAATAATATTATAATATATCGATATATCGTTGTTTTTGTCAAATAAAACAATCGCAATTGGAAATATCGCAATATTTTTTCGAGCTAGGAGCAATATGTATAATGTATATTATACAAATTCATTCGGATTATTTTATGAGTATATAATAATAATTAAAAAAAAATAATATTATATTTTATACCTGCGTGTAGATACACGATCCGACACGGTGGCAATAAAACCGCATTCCGCCAGTCACAAACCGTATAATATATCGATGATATAATATTAATATGTACGTCTAAAATATCGACGTTAACGTGTCGTATTTCAGTGTTTCACGACGTCCCCATATTATGACTATAATTATTATAATATTATATCATAAGATATAAATAAAAAAAACCTCATAGAATAACATAATTTTAATATTTTAATGAAGTATATTATATATTATAATTATAATATATACCCGTACGATGTAAAATGATATTGACAGGCCGAAACTGATCCCATTTATATTACCTATATACACTGCAATAATTATTATCGTATTCGAAGGAATAGTCGATTTCGAAAAAAATTGATACATATAGTCTTATAAGCAATTAGTTGACGACAGCTACCGATTTCATGTGTCGCCGTGTGAAATATATTCTGTAATTTCTAATATTCACATAATATATCATATTAAATTATTATAATAACTATATCCATAGAGAGAAGATACTGTTAAATGTAAACTTATTCATATTTAATCATATTTTTTATTTTAGTGCGTTTTTTTATAATAAGGATAAATTAAAATTTTGAAATTTTTTGGAAATATTATATTTTGCCGGAAAAATAAATTATTCTACATTAAAAATTATAATATTATTATACAACTGCAGTGTACCTATATACTAATTTTACATAAATAAACGAGACGATATAATATATTATAATATCAAAATTTCTGATACCAATAATTTAGTATTTAATGTAGATTATAGTTTTTTCATATAGTTTCACCTATATTATCCCATATATGATAGGTAATTAATTTAGGTATTTTTTTCCAAATGGTAGCAAAAATTGTTTATACATATTCTAAATTAAGGAAAAACGTTGAAAATCGTGGAAAAAAATATATATTTTTGACGAAATTAGTTTTAACAATAAATTGTGATAAGGATAACTAAAGAAATATGAAACATAGAGAATTGGAATTTAAAAAAAAAAAAAAAAAATCGTATACATACGTGCAATATACTTGAAATATTTAAATATAGAATTTTTAACATTTTCTAAATTTATATTTATTTTTTAAATAACACATTTTATTATAAGTTTTAACTTCAAATAATTTAATACAAATTATAAACGTTAATCTGCCTATCATTATGTGTTAGGTATAAATAATTATATAGGTTATAGTTACTTACTATACTTATAACTTATGAAACATTTTATACAATGTATAATATAGACCTTGATTATTTTGACTGCACATATAGATTTATCTCAATTAACGATTCATATCGAAATTATATTAAATTTTTCTAAATAAATAATTATTTTTTCTTAAAATTTTACTCTCCTATTCCCTCCAAATCGTGTCCCAAATTTCTCCGTATTTACTCGTATATAACATAACACCCTGCAGTTTACAACGGCTAACCTACAGAGTACCTACCTATATCAATTTTGTACTGCAGAATACGCTAAAAATAGGCATTACATTATTATAATGTAATATAATAAAATATAAACAAGTATACATCACATCACGCACGTTAATTTATAGTTTATGTGTTAATGCTATTATGTAATATTAATAATAAATAAATTTGATAAAAAAAAAAAAAAAATATTATTTTAATTTTTTATCTTGGATTATTTTAAGGCGGAATTTGTTTCGGTGTCCCTTCTGACGCATTCGACACATTTTAATATATAATAATATAGGTATAAATACACGTATACGTATATTATATTATATACAGAATATAATACATACCTACGTAATATATTATTGTATAAAATAATATTGTCTGCCGGTCACGCATAATCCCGCGATTACGTATATAATACAATAGGTAAATAAAATAATAGGTATAGGTACATATATTATATAATGTAATACCCATACCGTGGTATAAATAATATAACCTATACGCAACATATTTATATTGTAATTGTATTATGTAAGGCGGAGGACACACTTAACGATTATATCATTATTATACGACTTGCGCCATGGGTATCATCCCGTCGTTTATTGGGTGGTCTCAATACATTCCCGTGATGGGTACATTACTTCCGTTACGTCAGACATTGTCAGCATCCATCTGTGCAATATATACGGATAATATTTGTTAATATAATATTGCGTTATAACATTATGTTAACATTATATTATAGTATTATTATTATTATTATTATTATTATTTTTATTATTATTATTA
>JAIUCT010000142.1:947230-971066 GCA_021307375.1 Tetraneura akinire | reverse complement strand
TAAAGTGATGATGTACAATATGTACTTATATTTGCATTATACTTTAAATATTATATCTATTTTTAGCTCTTATACAATATATACTTACAATTTCCATATCATTAGAATATGAGCTTGGAATAATAATTGTAGTCGAAGTCGTCGATAAACAAAATTATAAATTATGTTGAGCAAGCAACCAGCTATCTATTCCTTTAGGACAAAGTATGTATTTCGGGATATATCTTGATTAAATCATTATTATAATTATATGATTCCCTAAATATTAAAATTATATTATGAATCATGAATTGTCGAATCGAAAAAAAAAAATCATTTATTACTATATAACTCAAGAATCATATTCTAATAACATTACTCTTTTTCAATTGACTATGTGCAATATGTGATATGGTATGTCATTGTAGTCGTCGTTGAACACAATTGTAGATTGTGTTAAGCAAGCAACCAGCTACTTAATCCACCTGGACGGAGTGTGTATTGAGGTGAATAAATATTAACCTTTATTGAACCTCTTTACTCTACTTTACTTTTACAAACCCACACTCCGCTACATCTTTGATCTACAATAAACTACTCTCAAATTTGGACCAAGTAAACCAACCAAGATCAAGGTTACTTAGGTGATAGTGTATTATTTTGTATTTATTATATTTGTTTTGTTGTAGTCATAGTTTATAAATTCGTTGCTAAATTACATGTGAGATATTAAAGGCAGATTATAAATATCTAGGACCTGTATAATATAAATAATAAACCTTTGTTAATTGTTTTATATCGGTCTAATTAACCGGTTCAAAAAGCCAGTGTAAAAAGTTAGTGTAGTAAGAAATAGCCAATGAGAGCCCCTTTACTGGAGCTTATCAATATTCTGAGCTATGCGAAGAATGTTTTGGTCTTACAATGATGTGTGTATTTTTTTTTATTTTTTTTTTTTATTTCTATTTTTTTTTTTTTTTTAGGCATAAAGACACATTTACTACCCGAAATATTGCTCCGATTTTCATAAATTGCATATGTTCCCAGTTAGAAAGTGGATGTAGTTGGTACTTTAATTCGGTCATTTTTCGAATTTATAAAATTGAATTTAAGCGGTAGAAAAAACTTTGTATGAAAAAATGACGAAAAAACGGCTTTTTCACGAAAACTGAAATTTCGACGAATTAGATTTAAATATTTGACGATAACTCAGGCAAAATTAAAGTTAGAGACTTGAAAATTGTATTGGATGTTCACATAGGCACTATATAAATGTGATAAAATTTTGGAACCGTTACATTCAAGTTTCTACAAAATATAGGACGTTGAATATATCGTGAAATTCTCATTTTTATGTATAAAATGATGTTTGATTAAATTAGCAATTTTAGACACTTAAGTCTGAAAATTTAACTGAAATATACATACATATTAATTAACATTATATCAAAATATTAGAAAAATCCCAAGTCTCAATTTTTTTTTTATAGCGGTTTAAAGTTGATATTTTTAGTGTAAACGAAAATATTAAAATCCATACGAATCTTCTTATTATTATTCAATACTTTTACAATAAAAATTAATAGAAGAAATAAAATATTTGGAAACTTTTTAAAATTGTATTGAAGCATATTAATATATATTTTAATGTATTTCCAAAATATTATGAAAATATCTCTACTCAATAATTTTTTATAGGTGTTTGAAGTTGAAATTTTAGTAAAATTAATATTTTAAGTATTTATATGGATTTTTCAATTTGATATTATAATACCATATTTTACAATAATGTTATATAATATTGACAAAATCTTTCTAAATTTTATTGAAGCTCAAATACATTTTTTTTAACTTAGTTCCAATTAATAGAGATTTTTTATAGCTATTTAAAGTACAAGAAGTAAAGATACACTGGTGTGGAAGTTTTCCGCTAGAAGGGATATAGGTGTAAAGAGGATTGTGTTGAATGACATTTGAAAAACGATTCTGAGTAAAGTATTGTCAGATTTGGGTATTTCAGTGACTCATTTAGGGGTTTTATGATAAATTATTTATATCGAACGTAGAGAGTGATAAATGTAAAAATATTAGTCAGTTCATAATTTCACATATTATCTGATGAATTTCGCTCAAAATCGTTTACAAGAATGTAACGATCTATCATTGCATTCAAATGTTTATCAAAATTCAACACTATCCTCTTTACACCTGTATCGCTTATACACCGCCATCCCTTCCCTTGCTTTCTTTCTTTGTTAGTATATTAATAATATCCTCAACATTTAAGTTTTGTGTATCATTTCGATGTATATTAATGTCATTTTCTACTAAATAAGAGTAAATATTATTTGTAACATGTAATCTTGATTTCTAATTATATATTAATACTTTTTAAGATCTGAAGTTGTTTTTGTTATAACAAGTATATAAAAAAGGATCTGGGGTGATCACTCACCTAAACTACCCCCCATTTACGCCGTTGGTAGCGCACATGTTCAATATGGGTTACCTAACCTACTGTATGTTGCCTGCACTTTACACCTCACTTTGTTTGATTAGTTAACTGGTTGCTTGCTCAACACAATTTACAATTTTGTTCACCGACGACTACAATTACAACAATATATAAATTTTCAAATGATGCATCTCAAATATATAATGTACATTGTTATTTTAAGTAATTAGAGTTGTAATCATTGATGAACACAATTGTTGATTGTGTTGAGCAAGAAAATTGTTGAAACATATTTACTTAGTCGTTGACAACAATGACTACAACCACATATCACAAATACATTCTTATTAATTATTACATATATAGCTACTGTATATAAATTAATTAAAAAAGGTGTAATTTTTTTACATTATGTTATCGTCGCTAAACACAATTGTAGATTGTGTTGAGCAAGCAAATATACTTCATTACTGAAAAACAAAATGATAATCTCCACATAGTACTAGTACATACAAGTGGTTACTTCTTCTTGCATAACACAACACATACTGCTAATACAAATATTATGAAATCCACTAATACATCATTATCCACTCATAAAATATATAAGACTAGTAGTATTATTCACTTTCGGTAGTGAATATGATAATTCCACGGTCTTCAATCACGATGCAACATTGATTTATATGCTCTTAATATATTATATATATATAAAAATATAATATACATATATGAAATTAATGAATATTCCTTTTCTTCATTCGCAATCGGAGATTCTTCACTTCCAGCTTCGTCAATGGAATATCCAGTATTATAATCATTGAATAACTCGCCAGGATTGAACACTTTATAGTCATTTTCAAAAGCGGATTTCACCATTTCTTTACCTTTCCTGACATGTTTCATTATATAACATGTACTCGTATCATTTTCATAAGTCCCCATTAAGTAATATATTTCTTCATCTTTTTTCTGTAGCAATACTGTATACTCATCTTTCATACCTCTCGATAAATTCTCCTATGGAGTAATTTTGTAGTAAATGGATTTTTTTCTCGTACTTTTTATTTTTGCTCAAACTTCTCTTTAGACACATAAAGACGATATTTTGAAGTGTTTGATGGATCATCTTTGGTTTGCACAACCGCAGCTCCCGATAAATTCATTGAAGTAGATGAATTCTTCTCTTCATCAATTGCAATGGGAGGTTTTTTACATTTGTCTACAATACATTGTAAATGTATTTTGTCAATACATTGAAGAACTTATAAACTGACAAGGAAGTATCTTATTACCTTCATTATAAGGAATGGGATTCACATCTCTTGAAAAAATTCCCGGAGTTTTTGAATTCACATTTGTCTCATTTGTATGACCGATCTGACTATTATCGGCCATCTATCACTCTAGCGAAGCGTAGTGCTTGCAACTGCTTCTCTTAAACTTGTTCTGGCTACTAGGTGGCTTGGGATTTAGGACTTGATGCACTACTACTCTTGCCTGCCTCATATTTATAGTGAAGAGATTACTTCCTCCTGAAGCTAAAGTCTTTGGCGTTAGAATCACGATACTCAAGTTATGATTTGTATTATGTTAGGAAAGCACTTGGTTACTTCCTCTGAACTTCTAGGTGGTTGCTTGTAGTTAAAGAAAATAAATTTACAAAAATATAAATTATATATAATATGAGATAGTTTGATAGTATTCTCATACAAATCTCTTACTTTACACAATCTATAACTGAGTTCATCAATGATTACAATTATAATTTTTAAATGCATACTGTACAATATATACTTGTGATTGCATCATACTCTAATAATATTACCCCCTTTTTTTATGCAATATGCAATTTCATATATTGTCGTAATTGTAGTCGTCGGTGAACACAATTGCAGATTGTGTTGAGCAAGCAACCAGCTACGTAATCCGCAGGAAAAGAGGTGAGTAGTGAATAACCCTGATTGAGCATCTTTACTCATTTTTACTCTACCATAACCTGGTTACGATCGTACAATGTGACACGATAGAATGTTTTTCGACCTCGAGATAGTTACAACATCGTATGACTTCATTTAATGAAGACTAATATGTTTATTATATATTTTTCATCTATTATGACAATGACAATATTATTATATTTTCGGGTTATTCGGATATTGGAACAATGCTTGACCAATGTTTCTCATCGTCATTAGTTGTCCCACTTATAACTTATCATCTATAGACTTTATGCCTACATTGCTAAACTCCTTCCACTTTCATAATCATTGCGAGTCATTAATCGATATTATATTGTAATTATTATTACATATATTGTTCATTAAATAATTTTTTAAATATGCGATATTTTTGTACTTTTCTTAGAGAGTTACATATGTCACAAATCTAAACTATTGAAATTTTTTCCCATAGTTATATTCTTAATAGAAATGCATAAAATGTTACATAAAATCTCTAAACAAATGGAATCACATCATTTCTTATTTTACGAGTTTGATTTGTAGTGTAACGCAAAAACAAAATATTTTGTGTATATTTTATATTAACTATAATGGTTGCATTTATACCCAAGTAGTCATTTAATGTTGCCTCAGAATTATTTAGATGTTAGCCAGGTTAAGCAGAGTCCAATGTATGGACAGTTGAGTTTTAACATCTAAAAAAGAAGAGCTGATACTCCTGCCGCATGGGATACAGGTGTGCGAATCATAGCGTTTAATTTTAATTAGAATCTGAATACAATGATCTTGGTTAAATCATTATTATAATTTCTTGATTAAGTACCTAAATATTAAAATTAAGTTATGAATTCTCGAATCGAATAAAAAAAAAATCATTTATTACTATATAACTCAAAAATCATATTCTAATAATATTACTCTTTTTCAATTGACTATGTGCAATATGTTATATGGTATGTCATTGTAGTTGTAGTCGTCGTTGAACACAATTGTAAATTGTGTTAAGCAAGCAACCAGCTACCTAATCCGCATGGACAGAGTGTGTATTGAGGTAAATAAATAGTAACCTTTATTGAGCCTCTTTACTCTACTTTACTTTTACATTACCTAGTTAAAAACGTGTGTTATTAATAATAATAATAATAATAATAATAATAATAATAATAATCATAATTTTTTGTTTTAGTTTCTGAACGAAGCGAAGAATGTATTGGTTAGGTAATCATGAGACAAAAAGATGATAAAGAATTTGCATTAAACTTAACAAATTTAGCTAGAGAGCAAAACGACGAAAAAACGAATTTTTGACGAAAACTAAAATTTCGACGAATTCGGTTTCAATATTCACGATAACTCGGGCAATTTTGAAGTTAGAGACTTGAAAATGTAATTGAGTATTCACATAAGTTATACCTAACCGTTACGAAAATATTTTGAAAAAAAATGACGAAAAACCGGCATTATCTGACTGAACTTCGCTCAAAACCGTTTTTTCGAATACATTAGTTTATCATTGGATTCATATTATAATAATTCAAATTAAAAACTATGATTGCACATCTGTAATCCTTTCCTTGCTTTTTATTATTAATTATAATTTTTTTATTTTTATTTTTTATTTTTGTGTTTTCTGTTTATATTTTTGAAGACACTTTTAATTCCCGAAATAATGCTCCGATTTTCACGAATAGTATATGTTTCCGATTGCAAATTGAATGTTGTTTGTGATTTAGGTCATTTTTCGAATTTATCTATATTGACCTCACGCGACAGATGAAACTCGATAAAATGACGTAAAAATAACATTTTTCCTTGACGAATTTGACTCATCACGAATTCATGATTATATTATATTTAGGTATTTATATATAGCAACCAAAATAATAACTATCTATAAACAAAAATTTCCATCGTAAATTTCATAATACTTACGTACATGTAAAATGTATTTCAATATCTCAATCTCAAGACTTAATTTTTTTTTATAGGTCGTGTTTATATTTGAAATTGCAGTAAAATTAATATTTAAAGCATTTGCTATTTATTTTTATTCTTCCTATTATATTTTATGAGCATTTATATTGAACTTGAAGGAATTTTATAGGGTGTTCATTTATGTATTATATATGTATTATATGTATATGTATATGGTCCTTATATGTATGATAAAATTTTTCGTTTTAAATATTTAATAAAAAATGTCAAAATTTTAAACAATTATCTACATTATCTGACCGAACTTCGCTCAGAATCACTTTTTCGAATGTAATGATTTATCATTGCATTCAAATTCTAATTAAAATGAAACACTATGATTTGCACACCTACTCGTATATCCCTGCGGCAGGAGTATCCATTCCCTTGCTTTTTATATTATTAGTTTTTTGACACTCTCATTGAAATCGTGTAGTAGCTAGGTATATTTTTATATAGATAAAATAGATTTATGAATAAAAGTATTGTTTTAATCGTTATTAGAGTAACCCTAGTAACGGTCGAACATTTTGTGGTATTGTCGCAGTCCGGTCGACGATTCCCGGACTTTCGAAATAATATATTGATAATCGTATATGGTACACATTTACCGATCGTGTTTTGCCGGCCGGATAGGAGTCAGCTGCAGTGCGACAGCCGAAGACCGGGAATACGACAGAACGTACACGGTGAAACAACTGATGAACGTCGAGTATCGGTTAACGTTGGACGCCGATCAGTTGGCCGACCTGAAGCGGAAGTTCGTGGAACTGCAGTTATTCGCGAGTGACCGAGCGAAACGAACGGGCCAAACGGAATCTAGCGAACAATTATTGCGTACGAACGGCCAACAGCTACAAAAACAATAATAATAATAATATTATTATTATTAATGTCGTCCGACCGACGGTCGTACGAATTCTACGGGAAATAATATAAAAATTTAAAAATTATATAGAACAATACGTAAATAAAATTATTTTTTTAAATGTATTATTATTGTGTATTTATAGTGCATTCGATTTATGCATTACAAGCATATTATGTTCAAAGTGTTTATACACATCATATACATATTACATATTGCATTTACACTTCATAAAAATAATTAATAAAGGTCCCATTTAAAAAGGCGAGTAACAATGTAACATATACACATAAAAATGCATTTCTATATAAATTAAGTAGGTAAAATCAAGTTCTATAAAATTATAATTAATTTTATGTTTTATTTTTTTATATTGCACGTGAGAACTGAAAATTATTGCGAAATTAAAAAGAAAAATGACCAAACTAAAATATTACTCGTATATAATATCAATTAAATGAGGAATGTTATTATTAACATTGCTCGAAAGAGCACACCGTAATCTAATTATTATTTCCTCCCCTAAATTTTTTTAATACTTTTGAAAACGCTAAATCTATACACATTATTGTAAATAGTCGTGTAAAAATATTGATTTTTAAAATATTTTACGTTTATCCTTCTGGCGCCTGAATCGTTTTTATATTTTTATGTTTAGTATTTATGTTTTAAGTAGGTAGGTACCCACCTAATGCCCATTAAAATGGACAAATCCCCCAGGAACGCCTGACCTGTTTTTAAAGTTTGTAATGTTATGTGCTGATGTCCTTTCAAATGGATATTTGTTTTTATATTATATTGTTTTATTTTTATTATTATTAAACTAATATTAAACTTAGGGACTCGTATTAATAGTTTACAGACAACATTTTCTTTATTAATTAAGTAATTTTGTAATCATTATTAAAATAATTATATATTTATTCAATTCATTTATATACTAATGAATTTTCAACTAAAAAGTTCCATTTTTTATATTTATACAAATACGTATTTCAGATAAGAAAGTTTAATTTTTAACATTGATGTATATTCTTGTTAAATTTGAGAGTGTTAAATTATCTTTAAAAAGTTTTATATTGCTTCAAGAAATGTTATTTAGAATGAACATTCAGCTGTTTTTATTACAATACCAGCTATGCCTATAGTAACTTAATATTTTTAATGGTGGTTACAAATTCAAATATCTATACTTCGGAAATACCTATAGTGATTTATTTCATTTTAATAATATGATATATCAACAACAAGTTATTTTTATATTAAGCATACTAAGTGTTTATTAATCAATTAGTTTAATATTTATTTATATTTTAATTTATTAATATATATTATATTTAATAATTTAATATTTAACAAACAATGAGCGAATAACATAAAAATTGAGGTACTACTTTTTATAAAACTTCGTACTACACATTTTTAACGTACAATGATATGATACAGACTATACAGAGCCGTGGGCGAAATACCCCCATCACCACTTCCCCTCTACCAAACTTCTATGATTATAGAATTATACTACCATTAAATAAAATGTCGACGTTTTTTTTTTTTTAGAAATAATCATTCTTTTTTAAATCAAAGTATTCATTATTATGATTAGGCAACTACCAATCTGTTATTATCTTATAAATCAGAAAATAATTAACAAATTTTTATTTTTATGTATGATATATTATAATTTAAAATTTAATAGATATATCCTCATCATCTTTCTTACTTAATTTAGCTTCCTCAAAAACACCTTCATACTATTCTTGCTGTTTTGCAAGAGGATGACTTTTATTATTAAATTAAATTTATTAATAAAATTATTTATATTGAACGTAGAGACTGATAAATTTAAAAAGTTTAATCGGTACATATATTATCTGACTGAACTTCGCTCAGAATCGTTTTTCGAATGTCATGATTTATCATTGCATTCAAATTGTAATCAAAATTCAACACTATCCTCTTTACACCTTTATCCTTTCCTTTGCTTTTTTTTCTTTTTAATATATATATATATATATATATATATAATAAACTAGCGTACTCGGCAGACATCGTCCTACATATTTTAAGCGATTAGGATATTAAACATAATGTGAAATGAATGACAAATAATATTATAATTTCATAATTCTTTATTTTGAAATAACATTCATTTATCTAATAACAATTCGTTATAATCAATAATGTTTGTTTAATATTATCTTAATGCAAATTGATGAAGAATATTTTTAGTCAATTCCTGAGGAGTATAAATTAATAAACGCCGTTGGTGGCGCATATATGTTCAATATGGGTTACTGTATGCATCCTGCACTTTATACCAATCTTTGTTCGATTTTAAAGCTGGTTGCTTGCTCAACACAATCTACAATTGTGTTCACCGACGACTACAATCACGACAATACATAAAATTGCAAATTGCATATTGAAAAAGTGTAATATAATTAGAATATGATGCAATCACAAATACATATCTTACAGTGTCGTTTTAAATAATTAGAGCTGTATTCATTGTTGAACACAATTATAGATTGTGTTGAGCATTCTATTGTTGAAACATATTTACTTAGTCATTGACGATAATGACTATAACCACATATCACAAATACTTTTTTATTAATTATTATCTATATACTGTACAAAAATTAATTAAAAAAACAGTAATTTTTTTAGATTATGTTATCGTCAATAAACACAATTGTAGATTGTGTTGAGCAAGCAAATATACTTCATTACTGAAGAACAAAATGATACATCTCCACATAGTACTATTACATACAATTAGTTACTTCTTCATGCATAATACAACCCATACTGCTAATACAAATATTATGAAATCCACTAATACATCACAATTTACTCATAATACATATAGAGCTAGTAGTATTATTCACTTTCAGTCACTGTCTTCAATCACGATGCAACTTGGATTTTAATGCTCTTAATATATTACATATATATAAAAATATAATATATATATATATATATATATGAATATATTTTAAATATTAATGAATACACCTTTCCATCATTAAACTGCAATTTAATGAAAAATATTTAAGAAATATTGCGAAGATTATATTATGGACAATACACTCCGTATAATTTTCGACGTTTTTATGTAACGCGTTACACCCTGTATGTAATAAGATAAAAAAAAACCACGCGTGGGTGTGCGTGTTTGTAATTTTTTTTTATACATTTAATAATAATAACAATACAAAGAGAGTATATTTTTGTGTATTTATACGATTGATAGGCGCGTACTATATAAAAACCGCACAGGAAACGCGTTATCGTTGCAATAGGAACATACGGTTGCCGGACAATTTTTCGTACCCGGTATGTGTAGTCGTTTATAATTTTATAAACAGGTGGATGGAAACACTCGTCCTATAGGCAATATTATGAGTTTTAAAATATTATACCTACAAGAAAAAAAAACTAAAAAAAAAAAATAATTTATTATTATTACCGCCCATATACGAGTATACGACTCTGTCCGGTGTCAAAACGTTTCTCGCGCCGCGGAATCTATAAATGAAATACAATAATAATATATTATATTATAATTTACAATATAAATTCATAACGCGTTGTTTTATATTCTTGTTTGTTACAAGATTCCAGACGTTAAACGTTTCGTCGGCTTGTTTTTTTTTTTATATATAGGTAAATTTTTATTATTTTATTTTTTTTTTTTTTTACGTACACATTTTTATATTTTATACGTATTTCATCTGACCTGTTTACGCGATTCGTTTTCGTGTAAAATGTTTTTCATTTCGAAACAAATTTTCGGTAGGTATCCGATGAACGCTGGAACCGCGTACGTTTATTCGCACTAATAGATCTTCCCAGGAGAAAAAATTATTATTCGTATTATTCGCGCGTTATCAGCAGTTATCCTATTATCACTTAACGTCCCGTCATGGCATTATATAAAATTATACGTCAAACTTCAAACCATTATAAATTATTTATAAGATCCTATTTATTAATATATGATTAAAACAGTAGCTAGTATATACTATATAGTATATAGTATAATATTATATGTTTAAAACTTACATTAATTTATCATCGTATTAAGTGGGTTAAATAATATAACGAAATTCAATCATTTCCAAATAAATAAATTTAATATAATTCAAACAATTAATAATAAGTTATAAAAAAAAAAAAAAAAAAAAAGATAAAATAATATACCTAATTCGTGTTTATTATTATTAATTACATATATATAATATTGTTATAAAATTAATTATTGTATTATGGTATCTTTTTTGGGGGAGGGTCTTAATTGGTGACTGGGGGTTAAGCACCCCTAACACCTCTAGTTACGCTTACGCACACATATTATAATATAGGTACCTAATACTATATAAATATAAATAGTGCCTGTTTAATCTTTTATCACACTACTGTTATAATATTTTTATAATACATTAATACGTATACATTGACAATATACAAATATACGAAAATGTTCATCCACACGCTGTGATTTGTTTATAATATAATACGATTGATAAAACGATAATGCAAATATGGTTTTCGATTTTCCACCCTGCAGGTATACATAAATAGTAATAATACATGGACAAAATATATAATATAATATTACGGTATATGACCATAATAATATACTCGTATTATACCGGATACCGTGGGTATACCTATATTATACCATATAGATACAAGATATACCGTACAGTTGTCGACGAAACGATTATTTTAAGAATAAAAACATATTATATTATACTGCACGATGACATGATTATTTTAGAGACGCGCTGGAAGAAATCGAGAATTGTCGATTCGATAAAAAAATACTCGTATAATAATATCAGTCCATAGATCCTCGTAATAATAATTGTAATGCCGACGTAATTACTGTGTAATTTTGCCGGAATTACGATATATTATATGCTTAGGACGATTATTATTATTATTATTTTTATTATTATTATTATTGTTGTTGTTGATGTTGTTGTTGTTGTTGTTGTTATAGTCAGTCCCATCCGGCGATCAATCGTGTTCTTCCATTCTTCCACGCGCACCCGTCGTTGTGTCTGCATGTGGCGAACGTCCGCGGCTCGCACTCTGTGACGATATAACCGACGTGGTAATTACGATGATTACGACGGGGAGTTTATTATAATAACATGTTACCGGTGAACGAACGAGTTTCGTTCTTTTTTTCTGATCTATTAAACAATATTAGGAAACTATTAAACAATTTGTATCAACTACGGGTATTATTATATATTCAATGTTGGACAAGTTAATCGTAACATATTTTTATTTTATTTTTTTAACCGGATTAAGCTGTTGAGATAATTGGAAGACATCGAAAACGACTTAAGTCGATTTTCGCGTCAACTTAATAAAAACATTTTTAATAAAATTTGAAAATAAATAAGTTTATAAATTTAAATTAAATTAATTTTTAAATAATTATAGAAATTTTTTTTTTTTTTTTTTACCCCGAATAATATCAACATAATTCAATATGGTACGTTAAAAATTATTATAATATCATCATCTATCAGTCTGAAATATTCTACTCGTAAATAAATTTTAAATTTTATTATAAATTATTATTTGTAATTTTAATGCTGCGAAAAAATTTAATTAATTTATATTACTTATTTAATTAGTTAATATTATACACAATAAATACTTTTATTTTGTATTCCGATAATAATGTTACCATCCTTTGCAGTATACCCCAAATGTAGACTGATATATTTTTTTGGATTTGGCTGTATTTTTTTTTTTTAGTAGGTATTATTATTAGTTATTAGTTTATTTTTATTATATTATAATATAATAGTAATATTATTATTATTATTAATAATAGTACTCTTGTTATAAAATCAAGTATATTTAGATATAGGCACAATATACTTGACATTTGTATTCGATTTTGATGCCACATCTCAAAAATTGATCGTGCGAAATAATTTATAATATTAATAATTATTACAAAAATTATTCCATTATCAGCCTTGTTAAGTCATAAAAACAATAATTTAATTTAATATTTAAATTTATTAAAAAATTACACGGTACATACAGAATATATTATAGCTATCAAATAATTTTTAACATTAACACGTCGGTTCTTTTCCTTATATTCTATTATGAATATTTTTTTTTATTGAAATATTTCATACATTCCGAGTGTGAGTGTCTGTAATAAAAAAATAATGATTTTTTTTTTATTTTTTATTTTTTTACAGATTTTTTTTCATTTATTTTTTATGATTTCTCTTTTCTTTATTACGAGAACATAATATATTAATATATATCATATTTTTTCATACAATAATATTATATTATCGTGTATTGTTGTCCGGTGATATTATTTTTATTTTTTGTATTAATATTATTTGGGGAACGGATTAATAACGTATAAATATTTATCAGGGTACTTTAATATCTGACCTCAGAATCTGCAGAGCAAAATGAACAGTCAGTTCTATTATTATTATTATTATTATTATTATTATTATTTTAATCGACAATTGACTGTTCGCCAATAGTAACTATCACATGACATTTAAAAAGGGGTTGTTTATATTACATAATATTATAATATGCTGTACGTATATATGTACGAAAATCACGAAATGATTGATGATTTCGTTTTAGTTTGGACAAATGTAAAAAAAAAGAAAAAAGGGTTGGGAACAATTGCTTTTTTTGATTTGGATCTATTAGAAAGATAACAACATATTTTTTGTACGTAAACGATATTATTATACCGGAATATGAATGGTTTTTTTATTCATGTTGTTTGCTAACAAAACATTTCATTATTAACTATATACTTATATTACTAACTGTCTCGAAAATATTGTCAATTACAGAATTTATATTACCGTCATACGGAGACTCGACGATTCGAAATTCATATGTAATATATTATATTATGAATAAAATAATTAAATTTCGTCGCCCTCGCGTAAAAAATATACATTTATTCCGTACGCGTTAATTTGAATAATTCAATGTCTGAAACATGACAATATTATTAAATGAGAAAAAATGTATAAAAAAAATATATTTATATATTTCAGATAATACAATAATTATTGAACGAGTTATATTACGTGTATAATACTCCTATTTATTTATTATTTATTTATTTATTTATATATACAGATAACAAAAAATTCTAAAACTACAGATCCTATATGTAATTAATATTATTATACCTGCATTGTTTCATTAAAAAAAATAATAATAATAATAAATTCCTTTCTCGGCGCATTAAAAAATATATATTTTTTTTTTTTATTATTATTTAACGAGATTTATGATAATTAATATTCATTCGTAATAATGGCCGAGGAATAATTTGAATAAATCTAAATAATATATACAAATACAATAAGACATTAAGACTATTATAATATGCTCTACATAATATTGTATAATACGATATATAAGATTATTTGTAAATAATACGAGTATAATCCCATAAAATATGCGAGGGTGTATATAAATGTGATTTGAAATTTCGAGGGAATTATAAACGTTTTTGTATAGGTATACATTATAAGGTATATATACCTAAATATAATAATATATTTGTATATTATTATTATAAAATGTACCTTCGTAATATGTACGGATAACGCGGCGTATTATCACGATGATATAGCGATATGTCAACGAATTATTCGTATTATTTATTCTGGTTTATGTCTCGGAGTCATTCTAAATAATCCGTTCCAGAACGGTTTGATGTCATAATTCACATGTGATATTCAGTTATATATATACCGATTTCGATCTAAATAATAACGATCCCGCCGTCATTGTGTCCGTCGAATTCTATTATTCTGGCGCGCTTTACGCATGTTTTGCCAGTGTGTATAACGAAAGGCCAAAGGGAAAAAAATCATAATAATAATAATAATAATCATAATAATCATATAAAAGGGTAGTGTTAAAAAATAAAAAATCTACTACTACTGGGGTCCCGGACTTAATGCCCGGTAAATTTGCAACACGCGTAATATAATCTCGTTCATTTTCAACCCTTTTTTTTTTTTTTATATAATATGTTTCGTCGTTCTTTCCCTTAAATTTTCGACGCTCATTTTGTACGGGACGATGTCAGACTGACACACGCTCGGCAATAACGACGGGGCGTTAAAAACCGTATAAATACTTGACAATAGAAATGTAGAGGTACCTATACAAAAATCAAATCACAGGAATGTTTGTATAAATTATAATAATATAATACACATATTATACGCGTATTGTATACGACGAGTCAACCTAACCCAACGTCGGATTCGTTCGGGGGCGAAGAATAGAATCGTCTTCGGCTCTTCATTCGTATCAAATACTATAATGTACCATATACCTAACCTAACCATATATAATATATATAGTACATTGCGTATGTTATTTTAGAATATTTTAAAAACGAATACGTAAATCTATATTAATATTTACAATAGTTAACGTGTATAATATTATTTACCAAAAAAAAAAAAAAAAAAAAAATAAATCCTAATAGTTACGAATACACGAGGAGACATACCGCGGACTTTATATCCGTCGAAAACAATAGAGTTAAAATCGTAACACGTATTATTTCAAGATTCATTTATAATATAATTTAACGTGAAGTACACAATTATATTATGATATTATACTAAATAAGGCATAAATAAATAAAATTATAATATAATATATAAGTTATACGAATTTAGTTAAAACGAATAATGCGAGCGATGATGGTCAACGCGTATAACGACTAAAATAATAAACATAACGTTTTCCAGATGCCATATTGTATAATTTCGCGATTTTGAAACGTGTAAACCTTTTAGAAAAACTATACGTACGTGTATGACGTATGGGTATATAGTCCATACGTATGTTCCGGAAGTCGTGTTTAGCACGAGCTAAGATCGTTTTACGCGTGTTATCGCGTAAACGATATTATAAACGACTCAATCGGCGACCGCGGGAAATACACATATACACATTACATATTATAAATATTTTAAACGATTGACGCCGCACACGTGTTGCGTCTGTAATTTTTCACCGTATTTTAATAATATATAATACGTATATATATGGATATATATAAACGGTTGAATTCTGACAACGCGCGACACGTTTAGGGCGCAAGCCGACCTACGTATATGTTATGATCGAGTACGTCCAATATAACATCTGGAATCGCGTGGGTATTATAGCCATTACGACTTGGAAGTTAAATATACGTAATAAAAAACAAAAAAATTGTAGCTTAGAATTTTTCTTTCTTTCCTATTTCTATTTCTTTTTTTTTTAAAAAAAAATATCTTTATTGACTAAAATATGATTAATTAATATATAATGTAAATATTATTTGTTAAAATAAATATATTTTCACAACACAAAATTCGTGTTCAATACGCATAATAAAATCAGGTAATATTATATATGTATTATATTAAGTATTATATTTTGTTGGAAATATTTATTTTATTATTTTTTTATAGAAATTATGAAATGTTCCTCTATGGACAATTTTTATTTTATTATTATTATTTTTTTTTTTTTTTTACAATTTTTAATAAAACGATTACATTTTATCTAAAAAATCGATTTGTGTATAATAAGTAGGTATTAGTCAAAACATACTTTTTTTCAGAAAAAGTTCAATATACGATTTAATACAATTATATTTATTGTATAATAGGATTTTTTTTTTCAAAAAAGAAGTAATTTTTTGAACGACAAATAAATATTATGGTCAATATAGTTACAATTATTATTATTAATATTATTGAGCACACGCCACGAATTATTTATATTAAACCTAAACGTATTATATAACAGGCATTATATATCTCGTATCCATGTAAATATCGTATATTTGAATTATTATAATATACCTGTATACGTATATTATTTTTTTACCGTGTGTTATTATATTATATTTCCTATACGTTTTCGTCAACGAGTTTTCGTATTTTTCATACACATGCGATATATTTTTTACAATAATTGTGATATTAATTACGGTAATAACTACATATACGATAGTATTATTATACAACGGTATCGCATTATTATATTATATAGGAATTAGGAACAGTCCGAGTGTATGCGAGCAACGAGCACGAGTGATCGTAAGAACGTTTTATCGTGAGTACCTAATTCGAGACACAATAATATTTTGTTTAATATTAAAAATGTAATATAACTGATATTAATTATCGTAACTAACATACGACTGTACGGGGTGATTTTTTTTTTTTTTTTTTTTTTTAATCACGATTCAGCGTATAACTTTGCAAATATAAATAGTTTTTGTAATAAATATTATTATTTACATATTTTGTTCTACACTTTTTCATAGGTAGTTATAATATTTTTTCAACTTCGTCCCTTATATGATAAAACAACATCAACTATTGATTTTCAAATGGTAAACATATGTTTTAAATAGTAAAATTCTTAAAGAATGTATTTTTATAAATTATTAGACGTACAAGGTACAAGTTATGGAAATCCGACTAATATTTCGCGAGTAATTAACATTCTAATGTTTCATTTCTAAACCATTTCCTTTTACATCGATAATTAGATGATTTCACATAATCGATATTTGTTTCGGTTCACTCAACACTCTTGTCAATACTGGTAATTACCAATGTACCTAAATGGTAGAATGGTACCGCGCGTACTCTCCCCGTCTATACTTTACAATGTTATAATTATTCGCGAAATATTAATCGAATTTCCGTACGTCTAAAATTTTATAAAAATACATTCTTTAAGAATTTACTATTTAAAATATATGTTACATTGTTACCATTTGAAAATCAAAAGTCGATGTTGTATTATTATAATAATATAAGGTATGAGTGTAAAAATATTATAACTACCTATGACAAAGTATAGAACAAAATGTGTTATATTAAGTTTAAAAAAAAAAATTTAAAAACTACTTATATTTTCAAAGTCATACGATGGATCGTGATTAAAAAATCACCCTGTACATAATGGGCGGGAAAAAATAAACATATAATAATAACCACACTGCAGTATATTGTGCTTGTGGTGCATTTATATGATATAGGTTTATAGTAATATACGTCGTCGTGGACTATATAATTATTATTTTTTTCAATTTTTTTTTTTTTGTGGTCTGCATAATCGTGTGCAAGACTGATGGCATACACGTTCGAATACATTATAATATATACACAAATACATATAATATAATAGTATTCCACTATATTATAATGTATACGAGCCGAAATCATTTTCCAGGGTCAAAATCACATTTATAACTTTTGATGGGGCACGAATACGCCGAACGCGTGTATATATACAGGGTGATCCCATCACCAGACCATATTGCGCACTAATTACACGTACGTAATTTCGTGTTATTTTATTTGTTTTAAATACGGTTTTAACTGGGGTAGTTTCATTTTGGAAATATATATTATATATTGTATTATAATATAACCTACTATTTGTTATACCAATATAATTTATCGGAATATACATAATACTAAGTCTAAACCTAACCAAAATAAAAAATCATATATAATCTTGGAAGAATATACTTGAAGTGTAATAAAAAATAATAATGATATTATTTTAATTATTATTATTATTGTCGTTTCAATCGAAATTTTATAAATATGATGGCACGGATAAAATAATTTGTGTACAAAAAAATAGTGTAAGCGCGGGGCTTGTGATAAAATAAAATAAATTACCTCGTACAAGAAAAAATACGAATATACAATGTGTTATTTTTATTGTTTTTTTTTTCTTATTTTTTACATCGTTCAATGTTCATCGAAAAATAACTATATACATCCTTATATGTGTGGTTTATAAACACAATCTCTCTGGTAATGGGTTTTTTTCCCTTGTGCAGCACAGTACATAGAATAATATATTTTTTTTATTACACGTATACGCGCATATATCTATAATTGTGTTTGTGGTTTCCATTTGTACTTACATTACAATACACGGTCACTCCCCGCTAAATATCGTCACTTCACCACCGACAGCTAATTTCCTCGTCGTCGTCGTCGTCGTCATTACTCGCAGTCGTATACCGAAACGACGGTTTACCGCAAAGTTCCGTTCTTGAATATTCCTATATACAATATATAATGTTACGTTTAATAGTATATACAGAGCGATTATCAGAATTCCACGTTATAGCAGTTCGATTTTACGAGAGAAACTACTATGCGATATGGATCCGTATATATAAATAACGTTCCTATTTTATTTCGAAATGTATTCACCTGCACTGCACGAATCACACCCTAACGTGCGGGCGATTTAAAATTTACCAAATCGTATTAGGTCGAATATTTTATGTATAGATACTTACATAATATATTATTTCTCTTTATACATTTTGTTATATTAAAACAGGAAAATCGTCATTTTTCTCGTACATTTAAAATTTTTAATCGCTCTGTATGTATATGCATTGTACCTATATATAATAACGCAATAGTTTGAATATGGAATGTACAGAGAAAGAAAAATAAATAATATAAAAAATGAATATGAGTCACGTATCTAGTTCTAAAGATAGAATTATAGGTATATGCAATATGGGTAAACTAAATTATTTAACAAAGACACCTGCAGTTACAATAATATGCTTATGATGAACTCGTATATTGATATTTAATATAAAAAAAAAAAGAAGATATTTACTTTATTTTATAAGCAATAATGTAGGCCATAGTTTTAATATTAAAATACGTGTTATGTTATTTATCAACAGCACATGTTTTATAGTCTTTAAAGTAAATCGACGAAAGAAAAAATGTTTACTGCTTATTATAAATTGTAATATAAAATTATAATCATCACATACGAGTACATATTATAGAGTAAAATGTTTTGACTTAATTTTTTTATGTTTTACGTAGTTACGCATCCTCGTTGGATAGATAAAAGTATAAAACAAGTAGATAAAGATGAAATATTACATACTTATACGTATATAAATTCTGACATAAATATTATTTCAAAATATTTTCAAGTGCGCATAATATATATTATATAATATAATAAACCTGAATACTTGATAATAGTTATGTTATATGAGAAATTGGAATGTAAAATACAAAATATAAATAAATAATTATAAAAGATAATAATTTTGAATGTTTTCGTTATTTTGATTTACGCAATATCCCGTAAAGCTTGAAAATGGCGGAAAAAGCAATGATTGCCGATGAAATCGAACGAATACGAAAAGCGATATTCGTCGAAGGCTCATCAGATGAATTGCACGATGAAGATTCATCGAAAAAAAGTAACATTATATTAATAATTATTATACTAATACGATATTATTTATAATGGTATGATCGTTTTTAGAAAATATAAATAACACGAATAAACCTGCTGTGAAATTATCAAGACCTAAGAAAAAAGTAAAAAATGGAGTTTATGATTCAGCCGAACTCGATAACAAATTGATTAAAAAAAATGTCCATAAAATGAAAAATAAACAGTCAACCACCAATCATCAATTCTTCATGAAAGGATCGAGTTCGAAACAAGAAGAGATCTAATATTTATGATAAATTTTTAAAAAAAAATCTTAAAAATTTTAAACAATAAAACGACTCTATGAATCATATTATATTAAAATAAATTAATACCGAATGGCAATTTGTTATTGTGAAATAATTATATTATAGATAATAAATATTTAACGCGTGTGAATGAAAATTTAATAAAAACTTGAGAATTATATACCTATAATAGACAATCAAGAAATCTAAAATAAATACGAAATATTACAATATTAAATATAGATGTTTTGCATAAATTTTAGATAACTGACAATATTGATACAAAAATAACTGCCAACGGGTAGGTTTAACATAATAGTTATTATAGCATGTAATGAGTTTAAAAAAATTATATATTATACAATACTGTACTTATTTTTTAATAATTTGTCATCGAGTAGGTATATAATATAGTATTAAATCGTTCTACTGTATTAATGCAGTATTATAACAATATTGAATTATGTCTACTTTACTACATAATTCATACTGTTGAAGGATTATAATGATTTTTAGAAAACATCCGAAGGTTTAAATATTCTAGTAGGTACCATATAATATTACGTCCCATACCATATCATATAGGCGTGTGAACCTCTGCGAAGACTGTATTTATTATTATTATTTTTTTTTTTAAATATAAAAAGACGTTCTTGACACACACACACACACACGCGGGTAGATATAAGTACTAGATATTATATTATGTGTTTACGAAAAATCGGATTAGGCGCAACAATGTCAAAGGCCACTTTCAATGTATACCTCTCAATGTACTTCGCCCGAAGCGAGTAATATAATGTTTACAATAATCTTCTTATACACACGAAAGAAAAAACATAGTACACCTTCTTTTGTTGTCGAATGACAACAAAACGCGTTTCTTTTTTTCGTCTTATTTTTATTACGGATCGTTTTGACCTGTTACGTATACATTTTACGTATTTTCTTTTCTCATTACGCTACATAAGGTACACGCGTTTTAGGTACACTCGTACACGATGATAATATGACGACGTTGCATCACAAGTTCGTATACACACGAACTACACATTGTTGTCTCATTGTATCGATTACAATATTGGAACACAATGCGCGCGATGATATTTTTAAATGGATTATTTGTATAATACACATTTCTTTTTTTCAAAAAAAAAAAAAAAAAAAAAATCTACGTTATATTAATATAATAATATACGAGTTTGTGTAGGATATATTAATATAATAATATATTTCTAATAAAATTAAATTACGTCTTAATAAACAATAATAAACGCGTACAAAAAATTTTATTTAATAAATTAAAAAAATTTAATTTTATATTACAATGATATATTATTATAATATTATGTTCAATGCGCGCGCCAAAAACCACGACGTTTACGAACGTACACGTCCTGCATAAACATACACTTAAATAAAAAGAACCATATAGTCCCCGATTTCCATATTCGTTATAACGATAATTATGATATAATAATTTTTCCGATTCCAATCGTTTATATTAATATTTTTCATTTAACAATCAAATTTAATAAGTACAAATTATTATTTTATAACTTATCGTAGGGTCAAATATTGTACACAATACGTGTACAAGAGTACACACCTGCAGTGAGTTGTATATACGTGTACAGTCATTATATTATAACTACGGTATAATAAACTAATAAAACAACACGTGCGTAAAACGCGTATGCGTTTCGTATATTGAGTAACACTCATACGTGTACATTTATAACGACAAAATATAAACTAACGTCACGTGTAATTTAGGATGCCATACGATTGAGCACGGTACGTTTTTTTACCTGCTTTTTGACCTTACGATTGAGCACGTTCAAAATTTAAAAATATTTTTGAAATATTGAAAACGTTGCCAAACTTCTTTCGTTTTGAAAAGATGTACTCGTATAGTATAATTTTTATCTAGATATTTTAACACTTATGTTATGTATTAATTTCCAATAAATCGTTATCGTACTATAACAGTCGTGTTTATTGACGGGAATTTTCACACAACTCAGTGTTTAAAATTGTGTAAACAATTTAAAAAATACCAAAATGTGAAATTGAAAAAATAAGTAATATAATAAATAAATATATGGAGTGTATTATTAATAAAACTCCGAAAAATTTAATTAAATATTTAGAATATGTTGGTCTACGTTACCAGGGGTTAATATATATAAGTAATATGATTTTTTTTCTAAATTTTATTTTATTAGGTACATGAATTATTATTTTAATTATATTTTAATATATTATATAAGTAATATGATTTTCTTTTAAATTTTATTTTATTACATAAATTACGACTTTATTTTTTTTTTTTTAAATAAATATGGCAACGCCGCACAAGAAATAGTGCTCAATCGTGTTGTTTTTCGGGTGCAGGTAGCTAGTTATTCTTAACAGTAGTGTGTGCTCAATCGTATACAAAAAAGGTCCAATCGTGCTCAATCGTATTCTGACCGTAATTTATAATAATAATATTATATTGTATCGATATGTATAATAAACGTATTTTTTGATTACATTCATGACAATATTCGTTTAATATTATAATTTTTAACTTCGTATCGATAGACTTGTGTTTTGCTTATAAATTCTGTTCAAAGTTAAAAAAAAATCGTAGGTATTAATATGTACGTTTAATACGACACGCAATTCGCGAACTATTAATAAATCGAATATAAAATTATAATATATAATATATATTATATTACACATAACACATTTATACACTACAGGTAAAAAATATTCCAATTTTATATCAAATCGCAGGTATATGGAGCTTCTAAATTCGCGGACGTTATAAACGAAAATAGTATAGAATAAATAAATGACAAATGGATTGGAAGTAAAGTGGTGAAAAAAAGTCGTTCGCCGCGCCTTTATACGCTGTTTTATAGTGTTTACACAGCGCACACTTTACCGTTGGATTAAATTTACAATAATAATAATAATAATAATAATAATAATAATAATA
>JAIUCT010000142.1:932619-945617 GCA_021307375.1 Tetraneura akinire | reverse complement strand
ATTATTATTATTATTATTATTATTATTATTATTATTATTATTATTATGCACTGTGTTAATGATAGGTATACCGACGGATCGCAACGAGCCGAAACTAGTAATTACTAATTTATAATATTACATATATAATATATAATATTGCAATTTAATCGAAAGTCCTGATGACAATGCGTTGCCGCTGTCACCCCTAATGAAGGCAATATTGACCTCTTTTCAGTCAAACATTGCACTTTAATCTGACAGTGATTGAAATCAAACGGGGGAAAAAAAAAAAGAAATGAAAGAAAGAGAAAAAAGGGGTCTCCATTGTGTTGCTACTAAAGGTCGACCCCACGCGCGCATATAATATACACGTAGTTCGTACACAATGCTGAGCAAAGAGCTTCTAGACGCGCATAATCGCGCGCTATAGTTTCCTGTTGTACTACCGTTTATTACACTATAATTAATGTTCATAGGGACCTATATACGATTCCTCATTATATTAATATATTATTATATTATTAGCGGAAGGACGGATATGAGGCCTGTCAAAGTCTTCGAAAGAAAAAACAAACAAATCGAACTTTTTGATGGCCCATCAATGTGTAATATCATAATTCATAATATTATAGTGAGCTCGTATTCGGACAACAATAAGTATGTTTTCGGTTTCGACATGATGACGGGGAAATAAAAAAAATAATAATAATAATAATAATAATAATAAAAAAACCAATAATTTTAAGAGAAATAATTGCAAAAATATATTTGATCGTTTCCATATCGTGTAATATTATGCGGATCAGCTGTTATGTATACGAAATTTAGTTCTTATAAAATCGTATAAATTATAATACGCGAGCAAACGCACACACATTACGTATATTTTTATGTCCGTTTGACCATTCATAACATAGATTCTTAACCTTTTCTGGTCCTAACCGTCCTTTATGACCAATCGATTTCTTGCTTTTGTTCAAATTGTGACCATTGTGAAAAATCCAGATTCACAAAAAATAGGTAGAAGCGAATTTAAAAACTTTGTTATATTTCAAGTAGCAGAATATGGGTAAGATATTATTATTATCTTAAAAATTCAATCGAAACAAATTTATTTTGGGGTTGTTTTGGGTAAAATTTACAGCCCCCGAGTAACCATCTACGGATTCCCGGTTAAGAACCTAATATGATTTATAATATATATCTTCATTATATTAAGGCCCATAATTACATCGGATCCTGCAGCGATCATATGATCCGGAACCTGGATATTAGGGACCCATATTAGTCACATCAATGAATATGAAAATATTTTCTATTCAATATATAAAAAAAATTCGCAAAAAAGTCAAGAAAATAAATATAAATAATATGATATCCTATACCCACTAAAATGATGTATTACTACGCGTCATATACTCTTTAATAATTAATTTTAAATTAATATCAGTTACAGTATTAAATAAATACAGTTATTATGAAAATAATATTTTTATTACCTATGATATAATAGTTATATTTTAAAAACTTTATAATTTTGTATATAATTTTTCAGATTATAATATTCAGAAAAATATATATTTAAAATTTCATTTGAAAATAGTTGTATGTAGGTTATAGGTACCAAATACCAATATAATTAATTTATTATGTTATTTTTCCTTTCCACAGCTGCGCCTAAAATATCTTTTTTAATATTATATAATACAAGTTTAAACTATAAGATGCCACTAAAAAATTCCGGGCCCCCATTTCTCTAAATCAGGCCCAGAAGATATTATAGGTAATATTTAAAGTACTTTCGGTCAATATTATTATTGAATATTATTTATTATATATTATATAAGGATGATTTCGCGAATAACGAAATAATAAATATAATACGACGTATTTATATTTTTATATATAAGTATATTACGTATTATTTACGTCATCGTCTATACGTTATTATAACGAATAAAAGTACAATAAAATCTAGAAAATTGATAAGCGAAGATTGTTTTAATTTCAATTGACCGTCAAAATTACAAATTAACCTTATACGTACATACAAAGTATATTATAATATAATCCGTAAAATAAAATATATTAATATAATATAAACCTACACATATTTTTATAGTTTATACATATTATTATTATTATTATTATTATTATTATTATTATTATTATTATTATTATTATGGTTCATATTATTATGAACGATATAAGGATGATTTCGCGTGGAATCGCAGCTTGCGCGACGTAACACAATATTGTGATAATATTATGAGTATAAAATGAACGTATTATATCATTTGAAAAATAACACCGTGCCCATATACGTATATTTTTATATCCATGGTCGTATAATGGTATAATATAATCGTAAACATAATATAACGTATTACGTATTTTTATACAAGCAAACTGTTATATTATGTGCGAGTGATCTTCTACGAGTTATAGGTATATATTTATAATATATTATTATAACCTCACAGTCGTATATATTATATATATATATATATATATATCATTATAATCGTTATTCGATCCCACGTAGATCACACACGTATACAATTTATAACATAATATAAAAATGTGTATACGTTTATATTATATCCACGACGTGAAAACGTCCGTCTCGTAAACCCTATTATTAGTACCGGGCCACGTTACGCGTCCTCGTCCCTCTTTGTACACGCGCGTTACCGTCCGTATTTACGCCGTAATAATATAAAATTATATTACACACATATACCGGGTATACGGTAAGTCTGTTTTGTATAAATATATATATATATATAATGTGAATGTGTGATAACGTGTGACATCGATACCGGCAAAAAAAAAAAAAAAATAGAAAAAAAAGAAAAGAAAAAAAAGTCACCTTTGTTGTGCAACAACGCACGTCGCGTCGTCGTCACTGGAATAGTTTTGTCACGCGGCGCATTCACAACGACCGATGACGTGCTGGGGATCCGTTACGATTTCGACGCGGAATGCACGGGAAATATAATCCCGTACGTCGATACTTAATTGATTTTACAATATAATATTGACACTGACAATACCTACACGACTATTGTGTACTCAAGTGTAACCCTTTTATTATTATTATTTTTTTTTTTTTTTTTGTCCCGGAAGCGATTGACATAATGTGTACCTATATAGATACGACAATTATTTATTACTACCTATATACGATACGCATACAGTAAAGAACCATGATATTATTATTATTATTATTATTAATATCTGATGAATTTCGCTCAAAATCGTTTTCACGGATGTAATGATTAATCATCGCATTTAAATATGAATCAAAATTCAATACTATCCTCTTTACACCTGTATCCCTTCCCTTGCTTTTTATTCATTGGTATTCAGTGCTAGAATTAAAACATAAGAAGTAGAGGGTCTACCTATCGGACTTTTAAAAACTTTAGCGTACTCCCAAAAATTATTTAGCACCTACTATTTTATAAGGAATTTAATAATAATTAGTAGGGGTACGTTTTAAAAATAAAAATAAATATTAGAGGTACTCCGTCCCCCAAATCAAGCATACTGTTTGAAGCAATATATATATATTAATATTTATTGATAATAGCATTACATTATTATTAAAATATTAATACATTAATTTCTGTCAATATTGATAAAGAAAATGTTTTCGGACAGACGACCGTATAATCTAAGAATGATAAAATGTATTTTTTTATAGGTATTAACCTATACAGTATAACTAAGATGCGTATTAATTTTACGCCACCTTATTCCGATCGTCGTCTACTTCTACACAACAGGTTGCAAACAGGGCCGGCTAGAACTTTTTTGATCCCTGGGTACGAACAATTCTGGGCAATTCAATTTTGCTTGTTTTATCAAGTACCTACACAAATAGCTTAGTTTTGATAATAATAGTGAATTAAATAACGTAATAATTTTAATAAATCTTATTTTCCAAGTTAAAGACGATCGTGTCGTAATTTTATTGCAATTTATCGTAAGCAAATCACTATATATATTCTATATATTGGGTTAGGATGACGGATACCCTGCAGGAAACCCCTGGTACCGAAAATCCAGTGGTTCGAATCCTCTTTTTGCCGCACATCGATCGGAATAGGTGTATTATATTATAATATTATGTTGTTATTAAAATATAATACCTACGTAATAACTACCAGGATAACGATCCTGATTTCCGACCATTTTACGGGTGACCGGACTACCAGTGTCATATATTGATAGTATACATAAGTATAATGTACGTAAAAATCTCTTGGCCGTGCGTTCGCCCAAATGTATTATACGCCATATTATTATCGCGTTGTGTAACGTTCATAATACGAATAGCACCGACGCGTGTTTAAACGTTATTGTACACGCCAATGCAATCAAAAGAGGAAGTGCGCCCAGCGACGGCGGCCACGATATGACATTCACGTCACCTGACAATTAACTCGGAATTAAATGGCACGTGGTCGCGCAGGGGTGGTCCGAATTCCCCGCGCATTCATTGTTCATGCATGGACAAAATGACGACGTGAAACGAAAATAATACGAAAAAGACTTATTTGTGAATATTGGATAGGTATAGGTACATTCGCCAATAATATTCGACCACAGTAGAGCAATAATTAATAATATATTATATATTATATATTATATATGCATATAATAATAATAGCACGCACGAACAAGTTTATTGTAAACAGCTCATATAGGAAGGATTGATTGTGCATACGCTCAGAAAATTTAATTTTGTTTATGAATTTTAACCTGTTATTATTAATATTATTATTATTATTATTATTATTAATATTATTATTATTATTATTATTATTATTATTATTATTATTATTATTATTATTATTATTATTATTTATTATTATTATTATTAACGTACGTTCTTAACTAGGCAATGTAAAAGTAAAGTAGAGTACAGTGGCTCAATATAGGTTACTATTTATTCACCGCACTACACACTCCGTCCATGCGGAATAGGTAACTGGTTGCTTGCTCAACACAATTTAAAATTGTGTTCAACGACGACTACAACAACGATGACATATACCATATCACATATTGCACATAGTCTATTGAAAAAGAGTAATTTTTATATTAGAACCTCAATCACACGCGCACCGTTATTGTATTATACTATTAGGTATTTACAATTTTATGCTGTAATGATTGGAATGTTACACGCCTTATACCTTACAGTACAGGGTGTCGTTCAGTGTTTTTTTTTTTATCAAATCCTATCCAGTTAAGGAGCAGTCGGTTAGCTATTTCCTACTACATTAATCGGCTTTTTGAACCGGGTCGTAAGAACGATATAAAACAAAGGTTTCTTATTCATATTATACTGGTCCTAGAAACTTATGACCTGCGTTCAATATCTAACACGTAATTTAGCAACGAATATAAAAACATGATATATTACCACAACGAAAAAAGTATAATACAAAATAATACACTATCACATAAGTAACCCTTTTCTTGGAAGGTTAGTTTATTGTAGATCATAAGTGTAGCGGAGGGCGAACTTCTAGTTGAGTTGATAATAACTACCTAATATAACCAATATTTTAATGGAATAATCACGCTGTATGTTTTAGATCATAAATTCGACTCTGTGTTTTATATATTAAAACTCGACTGGGTGTTTTATATGTTAAAATTCAACTGTCCGTTCATTACAAAATGACGTAAAATGACATAAAATGACGACTCGGGTATAAATCAACCGTTACAGTTGTTATAAAATGTACCCAAAATATATCGTTTAACGTTAAACTATAAATCGAACTGATAAAATAAGAAATGATGAAATACCATTTGTTAAGAGATTTTATACAACACACGAATGTATATCAATTAAGAATTTAATTATGGGAAATTACTTCACTGATTTAGATTTGTGACATAGAAAACTCTCTAAGAAAAGTACGTGAAAATCGTGTATTTAAAAAATTGACACGGCGGTGTACGTATAATACGAATCATATATGCTACACACCGGTAAGTTCAAAAGTCCATCCCGACTTGCGCGAAACGCGAACGGAAATACTTTTCGTTGGATTGTGCGAAATGCACAATCACGGTCAAACGCTTGCGGAATACGTAGCTGGTTACTTGCTCAACACAATCTACAATTGTGTTCACCGACGACTACGACTACAATTCCAAGCTCATATGCTAATAATATTCAAGATGTAAGTATATAGTGCATATGGGTAGAAAGGGGTATTATTTTTAGAGTAATACATATTAGTAACCCCCTTGGTAGCGCCTATGTTCAATTTGTTGGATTTGTTAGCTGGTTGCTTGCTCAACACAATCTACTATTGTGTTTATCGACGACTACAATTCCTACAACATATAATATTGCATATTTCATATTAAAAAAGAGTGATATTATTAGAGTATGATACAGTATCAAATTAAATATTATAATTGTAATCAGCATCTATATAAATTCTTTAAATGTTTATTTTACTCAAATTTAACTTTAAATACTTTGTGACGTTACGTTTTACTTGATGTAAGCGGAAAACGTCACGACGAACCTCCATTTTCGGATTAGTTCGCCACCACGGGCCGAGACTCCATTTGGAGTCGGAGCACCCTGCATTTTGAGATTATTATATGTTACATAATAGGTGAAAGGGAAAAATAGGGAAAATAAATGAATACAATATAATTGATATAGAAAAAGAAAATTGTGTGTTATATTTGAAAGTGAAAATTAAATATGGGAAAAGCCAGAAGGCATAAATACCCATATATTAAATAAAAGAAAATAAATAAAATTATATACACACTACATTCGATAGACAAGTATGTACAGTAACAATATTATGTACATTAACAATTATATACCTTTCAAAAACCCTATCATAATTATTTTCATTTAGCCGGCCAAGGCATATATAAACATTTATACCAAAAATGTGATACAAATACAATATTCAATATACAATTATAATTACCTCGTCAGTCACATGTGTGACTGACGTCTCCGTCCCTTAACGGCATTGCGTTGCCCCGCCGTGGGGCGATGAGGTTTTTTAGGCCATCATGTTTATATTCAACGCACTGATATAAATATATAACAATTCGAATAGTTTTCTAATTCGATAAAAACAAATAATTGACTAGTATAAAATATCTAGACGTTACTAGTTTGGCGGTCGGTGGTCGATAGACACAAAACAAAACGCGTCTTCGTACTAACGCATCGTGTTATCGAACGTCAATTTACATATAATATATAAAGTTACATAATTAAAATTTTACCTGGCCGTCATATAATATAATATTTTAATATATAGATAATATAATAAAAGAGCATAATTAAGAACATGGCTATGTAAATTATATAAATATTTAAATCGTGTGTGTGAGGTGGCGGACATTTTAATGAGTGGTAGGGGGTCAGTGCGCATTGTATCGACGTGCACTATATATTTAAAATGTCATTTTTCATATCATGTTACAACTTATAGAAAAAATTGAGACTGTAGATTTTTCCTATATTGTGAAAATACGTTAATATATTTATACCAGTGTATTTCAATAAAATTTTCAAAAATTTTCCAAATTTTTTTATTTTTTTTTTTTATTAATTTTTATTTTAAAAGTACCTATCGAGAAATAATAAGAAGAATACTTGTATAGGTACTTGTATTATAACAGGTAACCTACTTGTGACACTCGTTCCACCGTTTATATCCCATGTGATATATTATATTATCTACTCACAAACTTCCTTTCTGGTGTCGAAATACGTTATAAATTATAATATTGTAACACAATTTTTAATTCCAGGGTATCGATAAATAATTTATTAAAATATATTTGCTTAAAAATTCGTTGATAAAATTATGATATGTTAGAAATATATTGTAAATCAAAAGTAATGTCATTATAAAAATAATTATAAAATTTTCAAGTCTCTAAGTTAAATATTACCTGAGTTATCGTAAAATTTTGAAATGGATTTCGTCGAAATGTCAGGTTTTTGTAAAAAAATGTTGTATTTTCGTCATATTTTAGGTATTTTAGGTATATAATTCATAGTCTACCTACCTAAAAAATGACGATTTTATTCTAACTCATAATGATCGTGGAACTACTTTCTTTTAAGTCTGCAAAACCATTTCCAAAAAAATTAATTTTAACATACGTTAAATAAATTTATTTAAATTACATAACTATAAATTACATACCTGTATACTAAATATTAATTTTTAATTTTTTTATTTAATAGATTTATACTTATAATATATACGTACATATAATTTTATTGAAAGCAGGTATTTAAAACATTATTTTTTAAATGTATTATGATGGATTTAAATAAGGTACCTAAATTTTACCTAGTTATTGGCTAAATGACATCATTATGAATAAATTAAACAAGTAACTATGGTATTATGATTTATATGTTTAATAATTATATTTAATAAACAAATACAATTTAAATTTATTTATTTACAATATTACAGTTCATTCATTTTAAACAAAGTTCTTATTATAATTGTACAAATTCAATAATTAAATTATAATATATAACAAAATATTATACACATTTAAATAGTATTATATAAATTGAATTGCAATGAGTAATCGACCATGCGGAGTAAGAAGTTCTGTTTCAAGAGAACCGTCAAGAAATAGAATGAGGCGGTCAGAATTGAATAGGAGAGGAAACCAACGAATATCTAGCTGTAATAATATTAGAACAATCCAAGAAGAATGTGAAAATTTACCAATGGTCGAAGAAGAATATGAATTTGAAAATCAAGAACAAGATACAAGATATGATCCAAAAGAACTTCGAGATGTTGTTAAAATACTTTCTCCATTCGTTAAATTAATTAATGATACTAATAATCCATATGCAAGAATAGTAACTCGAGAAATATGCAAGACTTTTTATCATTTATTTCAGCCTGATGTACATCCAGAAGATATAATAAAATCATTTAATTTGAGATCTAAAACTCAAAGATCTACACAATTATGGAACGAATTTTGGCTTTACGTTCCAGGAGGAGTAATAAAAGATTGGATACCATTGATTAACACTCAAAAGGAAGAAAATCTTGTAGACTTAAATGATTGCAATTCGCGTCAACCACAAAATTCTAGATTACAACAAGAAGATTGCCCACCTTCAACAAACTTAGATATTAATGAATTATTTAATCACAAGAATGATTCTCCAGAATCGACTAATCCTTATTGTACGTGTGAATGGGATTCATCACACGAAAATCCTCCAAATAATTTTTCGTCTACGGACAAATCTCCAGAATCTTTAAAATTTACTGAAGACGCAAAAGATATATGTATTACTATGGATTGTAATACATGTGGTAATATTGATCCCTCCACAATTATGTGTGATCATCAATCCGCAGGTTCTGATTCACAGGCATTTGTTTTTTCAAATTTTCTTAGTAATAATGACGAAAATAAAGATACTTCTGAATTAGATGCAACACAGATATCTGGCCAAATACTTGACAACAACTATCAAAAACTCCCAGAATATACGAACAGAAAGTGTTTCTTTATTCCTGAAAATATGTCAAAAGAAAATGAATTATTAAATAATGCCAAATATCAAATTTCTCCAAAACGTCAAACTGCAGGAAACGACCGAGATCAATATTGTGAACCCGGATCCAGTAGTGGACCACTTCAATATTCAGATAATCCAAATCAATACGATAACTACCGAATAACAGGTAACACATCAACCAGTTCACGACCAAATCAAGATTTAATAACAGAACCAGAAGTCCGAATAAATGTAATAGACAATAATGAAACAAACAATAGAGAATGTAGCGATTCAGATTCTGTTCAAAGCGTTCAAGATTTAAATATTAATCACATAGCATGTAATGCAAGTATGGTAGCTAATGCATTTACTAATTTAACGTTAGCAACAAACGAACTTAAGAAAAAAAAAGAAGCTTTTAAAAAATTAACGAACAGTTATATGAATGTTGCGCCGAATTCCTCCGAATCGTCTGCACGGTGTGATAATAACGTTAGTGAAATAATGATTCCGCAAAAAATTGGTTCATTTGATGATCACGAATGGAACGATAGTGCATTTAAAGATAGAGATTTCATTAGGATACTTCCATTTTATGAAAGTATACACAATGAATTGGAATATATTTCCAAAGAACAGCGAGGTTACGGTTACAATATGTTAGATGATATCATGTCTACTTTATATCACATACACTATGACCTTGGCGATCCACGATTAAAAAATGAATTACTTGTGGACCATGTAAAGCTAATTACAGCAAATACTTGGGAAACATATTTTTATAAAGGAAACAGGAAAATGCCTGCTATACCTAATCCTAATGCGGTATGCTCCATGCAACAATTTCCTAGACAATCAAATCTAACAAATCAAAGACAACCTTGTCCTAGAATATCAAGCCCAAGGGAACTTTCTCCAAGTCACCCTTCTTCAAGAGAGCCTTGTCCACAGCCACCAGTTCATAGAAGACCATCTGTTCCATGTAATGAACCAGTGGCTAATGAAATGGCAACTGCTAATAACAGACCTCAATCTCGAACGACAAGTTGTAGACGAATAGCAGATGAACCTCAACAAAATGAAAACCTTCCAGAAACAAAACCTAGTAAAAATTAAAATACTATTGTCTATAATGCTTAATGACCATACTAATATACTCGTAGATAAATTGTCTAATATTTTCATCTAAACGGATTATAGGAAATTTTTTACGCAGAAGTCGACCAAGTGGTGCACCTAAAGGATGGGCTCCAAAATTGAAACCTACTGAACGACCAGATAACATAAAGGAATTCAAAGCGAGACCATTACCAAAGTTTGTTCGTGATAGATTAAGTAGTCGTAATAATGATAGACAGTGTTGAAGTTATTGATAACGTTATCAAAATCTTAATACATTTAAATTAATATTATTTTAAAGCAATACAATTTTTAAGTTATTAACATACAGTATTTAATATAATAGCATAATTCATTATATATTCACTAGCATGGAATATAAAATAAATATTTAGTTTAAATTAAAAATAATTATTTAATAATATATATATATTATACCAGATTAGTCATCAAATCCAATAAATTATACTTTTTTATAACATAAGTATTTTTGTAAATGTATCACAATAATAGGTACATACATATGAGTATATTATGTTAAATTTGTTAAAAATCAATAAAAAATTACACTTTTATTACGATGCAAATAGATTCAAACGTACGAATATCTATAAAATAATAATAATATCTATATTTATTATCTATAAAATATATATATTATCATCACTGAAAAACAAACACAATATTATATAAAATTATATAAGTAAAGTATAAGTATGTATGTATAGGTATATATATACAATATTATATAATATTATAATTGTATAAACAATTCTTGGTAGAACAATAGAATGGTATACATACCTGCATACTGCATGTATTGACGTTTTTGTCGACGAACCACTGTTGCCAAGGCAACGTGAAAGTTCACAAGGGGGAGATTTTTAGTCTTGGGGCATATACTAGAAAGTTTAAATTCGTTAAAGCAAATTCACAGCTAAAATCGTTTTTAAAATGTTTTGAGAAGCAGTATTTTTAATCTCAGAAATCTGTACTACTGTACTAGAAAGGTTATGCTTCAAAAAAGCTTCACTGTTAAAGACAATACTCGAAATGGACTTAACAAGTAAATGTTTAAAATTCCATAATTTTAATATATTTGATTACTTATTTATTATATTATAAAAATAAAAATCCAGCCATAGTCCATAATACATTAATACACAAACACATACGTTTCATTATTTAAATATACATATTATAAATATTATCAATTCTTTATATAGTCTATAAAATAATTATATTATTTAAAACATATCATAATTTTCAATGATTATTTTTAGATTCTGAGCGAGATGAACGTATTGGTTTTAAAATAATGTCTCTCTTTTTATACCTAAAAGCAGAATTTTAATCTGTGAAAGTGATCTGATTACCATTAACCAGGGTATGTTTTTAATAGAGAATTGGATTTAGTTGGTTTATATATTTAGGTTATTTTTCAAATTTCTCAAAATTACACTCATGCAAAAATAATAACTACCAATTTATAAATGTATTTCTAATAATATATTCTCTAAAATCCTAAGAAAAATTTTTATTTAACAACACAACTTACTAATAAAATTATTACTGAATAATAATAAAAATAAAAAATAATATCAATTAAATTATATTTTTCAATACATTCGCGTTTTGATGTTTTCGTTTATTAAATGTATAATATAATATAGTAAAAACATTATTACACAAAACTAAAATTGTATTGGGATACACTATAGTGCAATTGTATAATATATGTATATATAGGTTAGTATTAAAATTTACAAATATAGTATTGTTATATTTTTGTAAAACACTATTCTGTAATGAAGTTATATATTATATTAGTTTAGCTATTTAAAAATATATGAATATTTTTAAACGTACATAAAGTGCACAACGTGCATATTTATATACCCTATCCGTTGGATGTCTAACCATTTACCTAAATATGTATATTGCATGTATGAAATATATTATTTAGATTATTTAGTAATAAATATCTACCTATATTATAATAATATATATAAAAAAAAAAAAAATTATTAAAAATACGCGTTACGTATGTATATTTTATGATTGGGATACAGAGCAAACGTTTCCTTTTGTATATTTATGTTAGGAATAGTTATATGTTATAAGTATATATAATATAATAATATGAGCATGCGATAAAAGGGGATATATAGACAATAATGAATAATATAATAATAAAACATTGTACCTTTGTTCAAATAATACCAAAAGATTATTTCAGAGCACGCATTTTTGAAACGAAATTACAATAATAATAATAATAATAATAATAATAATAATAATAATAATAATAATAATAATAATAATA
>JAIUCT010000142.1:895521-905681 GCA_021307375.1 Tetraneura akinire | reverse complement strand
ATTATTATTATTATTATTATTATTATTATTATTATTATTATTATATTTCTCGTGTGTGCGGCGAACGGTCTTACATTCTTATAATACTCATGTTACGTGCGTATATAATATATATATATATACATATATATTTGAAAGAAAATGTGTTTCTTTGTATTACGATGAGCATATATTATACGTATTATATCATTTTTATCATTTTATTATCATTATGTTTAGGTACCTTTAGAGGCGTATTAAGGAAATTTTCAATGGGGAGGACACACCGAAAAAAATATTAAAAATATAGGTATTGTAGCTGGTATAATTATTATTTTGTATATATATATATATATAATATATTTATGTGTGTATAAAAATAAATGTTATGTAATTTAAAAATTCAAATCTATTTGTATAATTATTAAAATAATAATAACATATATTATATAAAATAGTTATAAAAATTGAATACGATTTGGATTTTTTTTGCATAAATGTTTACCTCGACTACCTAATTTTTCAAGTAATAAAGATATTATAAGTACAAGACGAATTTTATTTTATTTATTTTTAAGTGTAATACGAGTAGATTAGTACACAATGAAAAGGGACCCAGGTTTTTATATAAAAAAAAAAAAAAAATTAAATACGTCCTTGCATGGTACCTACTAAGTCGTAGGTAGTAATGATTTTTATACAAATTGCAAAGTAAATGCAACAATAGTAATGAATTAATATTGGAATAATAATAAAATCACAATGAGATTACGTCTCGTCGATGATTAATTAATTATTTTTCTAACTACCTTATAAAAAATATAATATTATAATCTTATCCACATATTATACATTTATACCTAAACGTTTAATAGGAATTATTGTATATTATACCAACTTGAGTATGTAAAAAATAATAATTTTACCGTGCAATACGTAATGCAAAGTATAGGAATACACACGTTTAAACAATTTAATTTTATTACAATGCGTTTGGTTGAATTAGAACTACCTATATATTATGTTTTTGTTGAATTTTAGTAATGTCTTGTGGGCGACTATTTATTTCAATACACGAAGACAAGTCATTCAAGCCTCTATGGCCTGGTCCTGGTATAATACGCGACTGTATATAACCAACACACATTAGCAGTTGGCTACGAAAAAAAAGAAAAAAAAGTTCATATGAGGACTTTTTGTTTATGCTAACATCCAATTAAACGTAAATGTTAAAATACAATAGAGCTAAAAGCGCATTGTTTTTATTTGAATATATTGTTGAAAATATTATACGCGTGCCACGTGTTTTTAAGACGTGTGCTTCTCATTAGTAGTATATAATCACACAACAAAAGTCCAAACAAAACAAACGCGCACGTCCTTTTGGCATTATTATAATATTATTCCCGTTTTATTTATACCCAGTGACAACAATTATATTCCTGACGATATTGTATAAGACGGATTTATTAAATAATAATAACGCACTGTCCGTTTCTATACATTATTGTATATATATTTCAATTAAAATTTTATAATCTCACGGATTAATCTATATGGTCCTGTTTTGTATATTATCATGATGTTTTAATTATATATAGTTAAATAAAATATTTTTTTTATAAAAAATATAAATATATATTTTCTAAAATTAATTATTATACCCACGTGTATTGTAAATGTATTGTTCGATATCGATCACGTATTTATTGGCATATAATATTAAATATTTAAACGTATTATTTATGTACAACTAAATCATATAGGTTGTGAAATAAATATAATATTAATATACACGATAAAATCCGTTAATAAATAAATAATAAATGATAAGGCTCAAATAAGGAGGTTGGAGGTTTAACCCCCAAAATCTCCTGTAGCCTATATATTATTATTATATATATATATACTCGTATATATTGGTAAATGTGTATTGTATGAAGATATAATATACCTCCCATGCTTATATGTTAAAAAAATTTTAGCCCCCAAATATAAAATACAAATTGCGCCAATGAATATATTATACATACCTATTGAAATATTTTCTAAAAATAAAAACGCTTATTAGATTTTAGGTTATAAAATATCATCAAAAAATGTTATTTGACATTTAATTATTAAAAAACGATAAAATTATCGTGTCTTTTCGTTCGTGGTTGTGGTACGTATTTAAAAATTTATAATAGCATGGCAATCATATATTTAGTTATTTTTCCCCCTGCAATTATAAGCACCTACATATATATTATATAATATTATTATTATATGGGAATAAAATCTATGTAATATTTCTGGGAGGTAGACCTTAAAGACAGGTAGCAGTCCTATACGGTAAAGTATAATATACACGGATACAGGGCGTCTTGATCCAGTATAAGTAGGCATAATACTTGTTTATTGTATATTTTTTTTTCTTTTTGTCGTTCCGTTTCTTATTTCTTTTATTCTTTCTTTTATTCGTGCGTTTTCTTTTTTTCTGCAGAGGCGCGATGAAATGGATCCGAGTAAACACACGCCGACATTGTGATGATGGCGTGAATGCGAAAAATTGATCCTTTATATTATATAAATATATATAATAAATATACGGTGTAAACATATACAAACAACCCTTTTCGTTCCGTGCACAAGTTTCAAAATAATAAACCAAAGTCACGAGAAACCGGATTAACGTCAAAATTCACGAACAATGAACACGCCACATATCTGTCATATTTGTATCAAACGCGAGTATTTTTTTTTTTAAAAGTGATTTCGTATAGTTATACATGATTCTATAATATATATTAGGTACCTATATATATACCAGATACCGTATATGACCGTACGAGTATACTGCGATAGGTCCCTCGTCACATTGCACATAATGCCGATCGCATTCTTAATCAACTCTCAGAGTTCTCAGCTGCGGCCGCGTTTTAAATATAATATTGTATGATAATATAATATGTAATATGTGCAGGATATTATACGGCATTTATCATGATAATATTAAAAATGTCGATTTATATTTATCGATTTGACGAGGAAAAAAAATATTTTAAAATCAAATAACATTTCAAAAACGTCTACCATATAATAATAAATTACGATTTGTATTATAGTGATTTGTTTTTATGATATAAATATTAAATAAAAACGTTCATAACTTTTATACAAATATATATTTTGCGCTGAAACGCATACAAAATTTTGCATGACTTATAATATTATATAACCACCTGTTGTCTTGAAGGCGCTATATTATACAATATCTATAAATATAATATTATAAATATACATTTTATATTTCCGCATATAGGTTCAATTTCAGTAAAAAAAAAAACAAACTCGGTATGCTAATTTCCAAATATTGTAATATATTCAAAATCAAGTATATATATATATTATACAAAACATATAGGGGTGCTAATTTAAAAACTGGGGATGATAAACACCCTTAATTGCGCCAATACGTAGATGTATATTACTATATATAAACAAATAAATTATAGAATTAGACACTTTGAATTTATTATACACAAGTACACTTGTCGAAAAATTCCCTATATAATCAATAATCATATATTCATATATCACATAATAGATGTTTTTTATAACGCTAAAGGAATACTTTTTGAACTTTTTTCAAAATCAAAAATTAATTTCAAACGTGTACCTATAACATAACATTAAGAGTTAATATAGACATTTAATATAAATATTCATTACTGTTTGATTGCAATTTTATTTTTGTTCCGTGCATATAAAATATATAAACTACTACGAATATATCATATGAAACTCGAATAAACTTATATAGTATATATACATTATATACATATTATATTCAAACATAATGCAATTATATTATTACTTATTACATCCATCAAATTGATTTAATCGATTCAAAATGCTGGTACGGAGTAGCGCACACTTATACATTAACAATAATATTGTAGTACTCAATGAGTTTCAAAATTGTTTATAAAAAAAAAAAAATCAACGTCTCCCTTCCCGCTGTGACAAACATTCGCATTCATCTCAATTATATCGGTGACGGGTCCGCTATTAATAACGATATGATAAAAACGTTGTTATTATTATCATCATTTCTCTCTCTCTCTCTCTCTCTCTCTCTCTCTCTCTCTCTTTATCTCTCTCTCTCACACACACACATACTTACTCCTTTGTTAAAAGTGTGTCCAACGAGCGAATAATCAATGGATAACGGAAACGTGGGCCGTTATATTACATGTATACGCGAAAGAGAAGCCGATGTATGCCATGTTATTATATACATCAATGTACAACTGTTATGATAAAAAAAAAAAAAAAAGGGATTGGACAGTATATGTATATAACCGTTTAAAAAAAATAAAATAAATAAATTTTAAAAAACTAGTCTAGAAACCCTTTCATTCCGAACCCGGGTAATTAGATTTGTCACGAGTTTTTATCATCACGTGAACGCGTCCGAGTCATAAATCGTGTGTGTAAAACACGCCGTCACATATTATATTATTATATACGTGTACACGCCGTTCTTTTTATCTATTGACTATATTATGTAACATCGTATACAATAAATAACATGATAACGCACACATCTCTATAAAGTCCGCAAAACGGCTGAAACGAACCGTCGCTATATATTATGGTGTAATAATATGTATATATTATCTCAATCAATAAATATAAATAAAATGACTCCTTTGGCTTCGGAACATAATAATTTTGTTTCAACTATAATAATATGATATAACTTATAACTTTATAAGTTTCAACTTTGTAATTCACGAAATACTGAGGAACATATACGGCCCGATATATAATGCAGAGTCACAAACATATAAGAGAAGAAATCAAGAACTACAGGAGCTTTACGAGTATAATAGGCCAAATATTATTTCATTTATAAAAAGCAAACGTCTAGAATGATGGTTTGGTCACGTATGGAGGGCAGACGGACAATAGTGTTGAAAGAAGTTTTAGTTAACAAAATAAACAAAAAACGTCCATTAAGAAGACCAAGGACCCGATGGGTGGATGTCGTGGCTCAAAACATCAAAGATATAAAAGAGGACTCGGTTTTTGACAACGCATATATGATAAGGAGAAATTGAGAGGTTATATGATGGCAGCGATGGCTGTTAATGGGCTTTGAAGCTGATGAAGAAGAAGAAGAATTCACGAAATATAATATTACGCGTATTATTCATATTATAATTTATTTTATACTGTTTAAGGTCGATTATTATGGCCTTATGGGATTGTGTTTATTATCTAATTATATTTAACATTAAACATTTTTTTTTTTTTTTAAATATAATCGTGAAAGAATGAATTAACCGCGAACAAAATCGTATATAAAATATATAGAAAAAAAATTTTCATAACAATATTAGATTATTACAGTTATTATAATGCTATTAGCCTATTAATACATATTATATAAATAAACATTACACCGCATATAAAATTTAAATATGGAAATATATGTATACTTCTTATTAATTATTATATACGAATATAACAACTAACAAGTAGTATTTTATAATTTTATTTATGCGCGTAGTTTGGCGATTCGGAAATAATGTCTGTAGACAGGGCCACCCACAAGCAGGTCGGTTAGATACCGCATACGATGAAATTACTACTACCAAGGTATGTATACAAATTACATAGGTATATTAGATATTATATTGTGTACCTCACTGTGATTTTTTATTTTTTTTGTTATTTTTTTTCTATATTTCCACACAATACGCGCACGTACATAATATTATAATATAATAATAATATAATAATAATAAAATTATATATGGGCATTAATTTCAGGGATCGCGCGTTGTTAGTCACCGAACCGAAGATGCATGACTTCGTTCGCGGTTGTGATACTATACACGTTGGCGGCGCGGCGGTCTAAGAAATTCGATATGTAAATTTGATCTTCAAAATATTACGTATACAGAACGCCAATACGTTGTACCTATTTTTATGAGTGGCTGTATAATAATATTTTGCGGTTTACAGAGATTTCGCTTGCCACACCATATCATGTGTCCTAAATAAAATATATAATTTTTTTTTTCATTTCGTAATCCAAAACAAACCACAAAGAAAGTAAAAACAAAAAAAAAATTCTCTTCTGACCACATCATAATATAAATATATAATAATAATTATAATAACATAATATCATAATATCATATTATAATATATTCAATACAACATTACGTTACATCATTGTAAACCAAAAAAAAACGAATTATTTTTAAAAAACCTTAAAGCTTTTCACTTGAGTTTTATTTTATAAATATTATTAGCTATAACATACTTTACATACAGAATAAGTATAATATAATTTAATTAATTGTGTAAACTTTTATGTTAATTTAGTTTATTTAATTATAAATTGTAGTCAAAATTTCAATCTTAAAGACTCACTTGTATATAAATATTACAGTCCACAGATCAAATGCTGAAAAGACAATTTAATCTATATAATTATTTTACTTACATTTGGACCTATAAGTATTTCTAATTTCTCAATGTATTTTACATGAATGTAATATACATAATATATATATATATATATATATAACCCACGTACTTAAATATATGGAATAAGTATTAGTCTTAGACAAGGTATTTTAACAATGTCTAGGGGCAAAATTACTCGCGTTATTTTAAGCACGCTCGAAAACTCGTCTTATTCCCACGTGTTTTTTTTTCTTTTTTTTTTTTTACTTTGAACAATAACTAAACAATATTACACGTATTTATTGTTTGTATGTAGGGTGTTTCTTTTAACACCTATTTGTTAGCAGACTCGTTTATGGATACAAAACGACCGGCAATTAATTTCCGTGTCACTGACAGACAAAACAAATAACGTTACATAAAGAAATTATTATTATTATTATAACAACTATATGAAAAAAAATATAAAAATAAATAAATTAAAAAATAAAATTGGGCATAACCATTAAACGGTTCGGAGAGAGTATATACCTATAATACATATTATTATGTATATTATTAATACACATTATTGTATTATATTATACGTTATAATGGATGTTAAAATGCTCCACTTATTGTTTTGGCATATGTTATTAATTTAATAATTTTGTTTTTGTTCGGAACGTCATCTCTGTTCGCGGATCAAACATTAGATCATCGTTGGTACGACACCTAGTCGTATATTATAATACTCGCCTACCCTCGGACTTTGATAAATGTGAAGTCGTTTAGAGGGTCTATACCCTTCATATAATATCGTCTATAAGGCGCGCGCGAAAGGTCTGCTACGTTATACGAGGGGACTATATTATATATTATATTTTATAATAATAATAATAATAATAATAATAATAATATATTCTAAGAAAATAACCCGAAACATAATAAAAACGTTTCGGGACAAGGTCATCGTTGCAGTCTGTATAACATATTATAATTTAGTATATACATAATATGCCAGACGACACCCCAGGTACACACACACACACACACACATATATATATATAAAATATATAATATTATGTAGATATTATTATAGACTTTTGTCAAGTCATCATATTATTCAACGCACGTCGCACGTGATGCCTTAACATAATAAACGGGCGACTATATACATATATATATATATAATATAATATAATAATAAAATATTATTATGGATAACGGTATATGGAATTTAAATTTGAGTTGATATCTTGGTGAAAAAACTTAAAAACTGTATAATATTATACTCGTATATCTGTAAACATATCAATAATGTGTTGTTAGGAATAATATTTATATAATTTATTATAATTCAAAATAACCAAAGTTTATTTTTTTTTTTAAATAATCCACATTTAATAAAAATATAAAATGCCCATTATAGTAAATATATTATAATACATGTTTTTTACGTGCATTCCCGACTTTACAGAAATCAATAACGATTAACTAATAATATATATTTACTAGTATTTAACTCAATTAGTAACTACAATTCATTGATTTTAATACGTGCCCAATGAAATAATTTACAATTAATTTTAGATCATATAATATATTACTCAACTCAATCTAAAATGCATTATTATGATTCCTTTACTTGATTTCACATTTTCAATACGATATCAAAAAAATTATTATATTAATAATATCAAACATGAATAATATTACCCGTATATAGTACGTTGTTACACATTTTTTTAAATATGATTGGTATAGGATCATTGCAGATTAAAATATTTCCATGAACATAAAAAATGTATATTTTTGCCGAAACATGTTGCTGTATTATTATTACAAAATAACAATAACCATCCATGCGTACATTAGTATACGAGTACACAATTTTTAACCAAAATGACCATAATCTGTTTTCTCTATTGTTAATTTATATAATATATATATTATACCTATATATTTTTTTTGTGCACATATTTAGAATTTATACGATTAAATATACCGTTTTTTTTTTTTTTTTTACAGTGAAGAATTAAGTATTTCTTATAAAATATTTATTCATTACGCATTAATAATACGACCATTCATTCCACGTAATATTATAAAAAAATCTATTGACCCATTATACTATTATAAGTATAATATAAATTGCTGTTTAACAGATGAAAATATTTCCAAATTTAATGCATAATATAATATTATAATCTATTTTTAATAATACAATTTTAGATATATTGTAATAATTAAATTACATGATAAAATCATACGACTTACCCCGGGATGTGAGGCCTAAAGGGACTGAAATTCACCCCATACCTTACTAGCTATACCCCAAATTATATATATATACATAATGAATTATAAAATCATAAAAAAAAATTAATTTAATTTAAAATAAAATAAAAGAGAAAGCTAGTATATACCTATAATATACTAACACATAATGTATTATAAATAGGTACTTTAAAATTATAGAATTAAATTTTTTAAGTATTGTTCATATTTTAAAATGATATCGTAAAAATGTTAATTAAATATAGATTGCAATGAAATACGAATGTGTGGTGTGTGCCTATTTGTAAATGTCCAGTAAAGTTTTATTAAAAGATTTTGTCGAGGTATATTATAGGTACCGTAGTTGGTCGTTATTGACAACAATAGACCATCCTCTTTATATACACTTATATATTATAAGTTATAATTTTAGGGCGTACGCTGTTGTTATTATTTTTATTTTTTATAATACTGCTTACAACATGTGAAATCGAGACCCTACAAAACGTTACCAGCCAGCCCTTCAAAAATTTGTCAAGCCTGTCTAAAACATATGTAGTTATCAAAGAAACACGTCCGTATATATTAGGTATACCATATTATATTATATCATGCCCTTTTTATATCGTTCACGGCCAATTTCAATTGTGACCGTATGTGCATATAACTGCATAAGTAATATTCGTGATATTATATAGATCAACGACCAATGATTGATGTTATTGACAAGGTTTTTGCACGTTAAAACGTTATATCACACATTTATAGAAAACATTCACAAAAAAAAAAAAAAAAAAAAATTATAATAATATAAATTTCGAATTTAACGATAATATAAACTTCTGCAGTGTATAAACAATAAAGAACAACGTTGACATTTCGAAAATTATTTCAAGGGTGACAATAAAATAATAAACTCATTTATATTCGTTGTATAGACTATTCAGATAAACAGCTTTAATTTCTCTATTAGACCACCCATCATGTATACGATGATGATGATGGTCTTATTATTATGCGAGTATATTATAGAGCACAATCGTATAAAACGTGACGAGGGTGTAATTTAACAGAACGCGTTTATTTTTAAAGCTTTTATTGCAAATTAAACAATTGTGAATTCCCAGGGTAATTTTTTTTTTTTTTTTTACACAGCGTGTGCGTGTTTGCAGCATACCGGGATTTATTCGAAAACAAAAAAAAAAGAAACTTTTTTCCTGTTTGTTTCCTTCACAAAAGTCATAAAAGAGAATAAAACATAATTCTGAATATTAAACAATGGATTATTGTTAATGACATAATATAAGGCTCTCAGGGTGGCGGATCGGCGTGAAAACTAACAGTTCCAGTCACCCGTGGTGATTTGACAGACAGCTAACGCATGATGCAGTGACGGAATATATTGTATAATAATAATAATAATAATAATAATAATAATAATAATAATAATAAT
>JAIUCT010000142.1:864533-895511 GCA_021307375.1 Tetraneura akinire | reverse complement strand
TAATAATAATAATAATAATAATAATAATAATAATAATAATAATAATATAATATATATTAACCGTTTTGACACCACCCTCGTAGATTGCTTTAATTTTTATTTTATTTTTTTAATGTATAGTCAAATTAGGTAAACGTCTAAGCGATGCAACAATTTTACGGGTAATTTAATTTTGTTTTTTTATCACATATAGGCATACGCTCTTAATAATTGCTTGATGTGAGTGAATAATATAATTATATATAGTGTATTTAGTATAATAGTATAAAATATAGTAATGACTAACACATATATTATATTGTTATTCGAACATTTGGTTATACATTTATAATACTATAATAAGTATTAATTATAGATATTATAGCCTATATACTTGTGTGTTGTGTCAAAAATAAATTACAGTAATATTATATAAATTTAATAATAAATAAATACAAAATTTAGGTATATGCCAATGTCTTATCTTATAATATTATATAAATTTGTATAATATTCATTGAATATTACTACTTATAAATTTATAATATATATTATAATAGTGTTATTATTTGTTAATTTAGGTAATTATATTCAATACTCAAATTTGGGGTAACACCGATACCATATTTTTAAGCATACCCATACTATAATTACATATAATATATAATGATACATAACTATATACATACAAAGTATAATATTGAAGAAACACTATAATTTTTTGAATCAGAACATATTTTGTTTTCTATTAATCAGTTCTGTCATTACATTTTTAAACTTCTAGTTTAATTGTTAATACTTAGTAATTTTTCATATTTTATTCAAATTAATTTTAATGAATATTTACTCAAATTATAAAATCGACCCCTAAATTATTATGTCCTAATATAATTGCTAAATAAATAATTACTAATATTCAATGTCATTGTCATACTTAAATACTTTATAAGATCAATTATACCGTCATTGGCCAGGTATTATGTATAAAATACATATACATATATAAATTTCCTTATTTTTAAAAAATAACGAAATGTCGTCCTGACTAATGATGCGTCATTTCCCATTTTTCGTATATCTTTAACCGTAATGGTAATGGTAATATAATATACCAACAAGAATTTATAGCAGGTCATGTCATCAGTACCGTTTCTTTAGTATTCTTTATAGTACTAAATTAAATAACTTAATAATATTTATAATATTATAGTTGTTCACACATATTCGATCCGGTGATTTCATCATTGTCGGAAATACCGTAAATAGTCAATGTGTTATGTATTCGTTCACACATGTACGCGGTCCTTCTTTGAAAGCAGTATACGGAACGGACATGTGTGAAAGGACCCTATATAAGTAATTTATATACGTACGTTATTATATTTATATTTTTATTTTAAATTGCATGTAAAAATATTAAATGTAATTCTAATAAATTCTACAGAATAAGTCACATATTATATTAAACATTTATAGATATTAATATAATTACTGTAGATATAATATTAAATATTCATTTCATTTATAATTCATATATAGTATGTTTATACAATAATATATATCGTCAATTTAAATAAATCTTATAGGTTTAAATGACATTTACATGTGTAAATTTAAAAAAGACGAGCTAATACTCCTGCCGCAGGGATATAGGTGTGCAAATCATAGTGTTTAATTTTAATTAGAAATTGAATACAATGATAAACCATTGCATACGAAAAAAACGATTCTGAGGGAAGTTCAGTCAGATAATGTAGATATATTGATTAATATATTGTCGTTTTTTTAACGCATAGGGTCAATTTTGAGAAATTCAAAAAATGACCTAAATAAAGTACCAACTAAATCCACTTTCCAACCAGAAATATATGCTATTCGTGAAAATCGGAGCATTATTTCGGGTAGTAAAAATGTCTTCAGACATAAAAAAAAAAATCATCACATCATTGTAAAACCAATTTATTCTTCGCTTCGCTCAGAATCTAAAATAACAATAACGTATATTATATATTATAATATATTATATACGAGCATTGAAGTGCATATTTCAATAAATAAAACTAATATTTTAATATAGATTTATACATGTATAATGTATATGTTATGCACTTATGCGTCTATATAACTTCTCCATTACTCATATTTATTTATTCTTAATAATAAAAATAACAATAATAGATTATATTGAAAAAATAAAAAAAAAAGTCATAAACATAAAAAAAAAATAAAGTAAAACATCCGATTAAACGTTTTGTGCAGCGATATAACGAAAAAATATCTATTACGTCTTTGTCGGTCTTTTTAAAGATGCATATTGCATATGTGTATACTGTATATGTATATATATATATACTCGTATAAAATATGTGATACTTTCTATAGTCGTATAGTAACGTAAAAGACACATCCTATTTTAGTTTTTTCTTTCTTGTTTCTCATATCTAAAATATAAACTGACAGTAAATCAGTTACAATGGCCGTCGCATCTGGTACGCGTTTAAAAAGAAAATGGCGCCGTTGTCATCATCCCTAGCTAGTTCCCCTTTTTTTTTTATCCTCATTCTGCTATTGATTTCCGTTTCCCCCTGCAGTTTATGTATAACTATATATATATATAACATATATATTATAATTTAATATGTCGCCACCGTCAGTCGTCACTTACCAACCCTTCGGCCAAGTGAGATGTTACATGCGCATTGCGCATATATATACTATATATATGTTTGTGTGACAATAATAAAAATACTGGAAAAAAAAGTGAAAACAGCACTTCGCTCGACCCTCATTATATTTATATATAATAAATAAGTATGTGTATATAATAACACCGTTTCAAAATATTACGAGTATTATTATATTTATTATTATATTATTTAAAAAGGATTTTTTCTTTTTTCTCTCTCTCACTCTCTCTCTCCTCCTCTTTTATACGTTATTTCCCCATTTATACATTGTATTATATTCTGAATACATATTATATACAATACACACACACACACACACACATATATATATATATCAAAGTATACGTATGTATATTATAACGTATATAACTATTGTAAATATAAAAAATCGGATTTTAGTTGAAAATCCATATTATATTACACGTTGCAAAAACCCTACACGATCTCCTTCGTCCTGTTACGTTTTCATCGCACAAACACTAGGTATACATAGAATATAATATATTAAGAATATAGGTATATAAATTAATTAAAAATAATTAATTTTTTTTAATTAATAAAAATAACAATTAAATTATTATACCGTTCTATCTATAATATTGTTGTAAAATTATTGCTGTTTTTAATGAAATATAATATCAGTAGATGTGGCTACATCTATATACATATTATATATTATATATTATAAATTTGTATGTCTATATAATATTCTATATAGTATATATATACGAATACGATAAGATTATTTTAATAAATATATTATAGATAAATATATAGCTGGCTATTTTTTATATAATATATACAACACTATTCCTATACCTACCGAATTGTTTGAATTTAAATATTCCTCGTTAAAATCAAACAGTGTATCATTTATCGCCATCACCAATATTCATTATAATATATTCTATTACCAATAAATTATATATAGGTAACTATGTATTGTTCCGACAACGAAGATAGCTCTTGTAGTGAAACAAGAAGAAGACAGTGTGATACAAAAAAACGATTATGTGAAGGGAAAAAAAATCCCTATGACGTAGCCAAAAAGAAACCATTATGTGACACTAAAAAGAAACCTGCAGCTGCTGCGGGTGAATCTAAATTCGAAAGTTGGAAGGAAATGTATAAGGAAAATAAGTTTACCATGGACACGATTCTTTGCGTAGCTTGTTTTGGATCAGCAATTATATTCTCTCGATATATTAATCCAGACTTTTTAAAAAAATAATACAAAACTATTTAAATTATTCATTATCAATGTATATTCATTATAACATAAATAAATATGACTTTTGTTTGTATTAATTTTTACATTTATTATTCAGTTAATTAAAATAAATTGATTATTTGATTTCTAGAATTATTATTAATTAAATATTTTATATACGACACAATATTATAAGAATAATATATCCGATGACAAATATAATAAATTAATATAACTATAATGCTTTAATGAAATAAAGGTTTTATTTAGTACCATATTATTAATATTTTTATATTATATTCGTATGTATACGTATAGTTAACGAATATTACGAAATATGAAGTAGTAATAATATATGTTTATATGATCATATAATTATTTTGATAATTTACGAATTGTGGGAATAAAAAATGCATGATTTCAGTTATCATATCAATGTTTCCTTGAATAGCAAAAATACAATATTATTGTAGATAAAAAAAATTAATAATCATTTGTCGTGTCAATGACCTAATTTTAACCACAGTCCATAATAATTTATAATTTTATATGTATTATATTATTATTTATTATTATTATTTTTTTTTTTTTTCGTTAGTATATTATTATATACTCTATACTCTATGAAAACATATTGGTATCGTTATAATATATTATTAATGTCACTTATATTATACTTTATACCTAAAGGCTATATTATATATTATTCGCGTATATTAAAAAACAAATTTTACTTACCATTCCTCGTTCTTTTTCAAAATCACAAATTCCATTTATAGATTGATTATATGGTACCATTGCTATGTTTGGGGTAAACAACAATTGCAAATTAGTTCCAGTCACAGTGAATGCCTAAATAATATAAGAATATATTTTTTTAATTGTTGGAATAATAAATATAATATAACGTTTTAAAAAACGTTTTAAATTTACATTATTTACAATCACTTTAAATAAGTAGGTAGATATAAATTTAGATTATATATAGGTTATATATTAATAATTTAATAAATTTAATTAATAAGTTATTTATAACTTATTATGCACATAACATAACACATTATTTATCGATTTTTTTTTTAAATATATTAGTTTTACAATGATGTATGCTTTTTTTCGACCCAAAATAATGCTCCGATTTTCATGAAAACAATATGTTTCTGCGGTTAGAAAGTAAATGTAGTTGGTACTTTATTTGTAGGTTATTTTTCGAATTTTCCAAAATTGGACTTATGGAGTAAAAAAACTGCCAAATAATTATGAAAATACAGCATTTTTCACAAAAACTGAAATTTAACGAAATCAATTTCAATATTTCATGATAACTAGGGCATTATTGAACTTAGTGACTTGAAAATTGTATTGGGTGTTCAAATAGGTATTATATTATCTACGTGATAAAATTGGAACCGTTACGTTAATTTTTCTTCAAAATATAGAACTTTGAATATTTTCTAAAATTCTCGTAAATAAATCGTAATATCAAAATATTAAAAAAATTCAAGTCTAAATTTGTTTTTATAACTCTTTAAAATTGAAATTTTTAGTGTAATAAAAAAAATCATATAAGTATTCTTTTTATTATTTATTAATATACTTTTACAATAATGATTAATAAACTCAAATACATATTACTTAACTAAATAATTGTAAATATTCGGAATATTTACTATATTTTATTTTATTTTTTTTTATTTTTATTTTTTTTTTTTTTTGTTACTGGTTAAAGTATGTAAAGAAATGCTGTTGAATGCAATGATAAATCATTATAAATACATTTGAAAAACGATTCTGAGCGAAATACTGTCTACAGATTTGGGTTTTTAGGTGACTCATTTAGGTGTTTTATGAGAATTTATATTAAACGTAGACTGAATGAATGTAAAAATTTTAATCAATACACAATAATACATAAATAATACATAATGTAATGATTTATCATTGCAATAAAAATTCAACACTATTCTCTTTAGACCCGTATCCCTTCCACATAAGTATTATTATTTAATTATTAGCTCTTCTTCTTATAAATATAAATACAAATGTGTAATAATAATAATTTTTATTTAAAATTTAAAAACTCTTACAATGTCTGTATGTCCTTCACGGCAACCAATTTGAAATCTACTTTGACGTTCTTCGATCGGTCTATCTCTATAACCGGTATATCGTACCTAAAAAATAATTTATAAGTAATTAAAATTATTCACAACAACAAAATAAAGATGTAACAGTAATATTAATAAATTCATAATTAGTTTTCAATATTAAAATTCATTAAACCAAAATTGAATATGGCTTTATCAAAACGTAAATTTATTTATTTTATTGGTATATGTATAGACAAATATTTAAAATGTACCTATAATAATTAAAAAATATAAAATTATAACATTATAAAAAATTTGTATGTATTAAAATATACTAGACTATTTCATTAGAACCGATTAAAATATACCAAAATCGTCGTCATAAAAAAATTGTATAATATAATATTTTAAGGTGCCTATTTTTTTTATTTATATATATATTTATATATATTTTTTTTATTTATATTTATATTTATTATTTTTTTTATTTATATACAACAATCATAGAGAATTAGAGCGACATATTTTAAATTAACATTTTATTTAGCTTTGAATTTACATATATTTTTTGACTAATCTATTTATAAATAATAATACGACACTAAAAATTATATGCGTTGCATACAGTTATATTTTATCTTATTTCAATATTTGTATAAAAACATAAATTCTGTTGACATTAGATCAAGCCTTGGCCTGACTGATCTGACCCGTAATTTCGTCTATATATATGTTATAGGTACGTATAGGTACTATATAGGTATAGTAATTTATTACATAATACTATTTACGTTTTTTTTATTATGATATCATTCAATAAAATATTAATATGCTAAATATTATAGACTGCCCTATACGGGTAATATAATGTACCAATTATTATATTGTTATAAATATGTATAAAACAATTATTATGTAAGATCAGGGAATTTTTGTGAATCATCGCATTAATAGGTATAGGTACATATTATAATATATAACGTTTTCTTTTTTGTGACTAATTAATAATAATTAATAAAAGATATAAGTAGGTTACTGATGGTATACCTACACAAATATTAAGTAATTTGAATTGCTTGCATTAACTACCTATATATTTATTTTATTATCATATGTGAAGGCTCTCACATTTCATAACAATCACTGTAGTTATAAAATCAACATTTATTAATCATTTAACCATGCATAACAGGTTTTTTATTTAAAAAAACATAAATACCATTTAAAAACAGGTCATTTGACGTAATTGTATAAAACGGTTTATTCAAAGAGAATGTCAACGCGTTATTTAGGTATTGTTTTTGTCTATATCTCGCGTGTAGTATAAAGAAAATTATAACTCTACACAGAAAATAAATTATAATATTTACAAACCTAAATACAGAGTTTGAATACGTAGGTATTTGCAAATTATTTAAATAGAATAATATTTTTTTGAAAGTTTGACAAATAATCCATTTTGCAATATATAATATTATCGCATAAAGAAATTTATATATTACCTATTTAAAAAGTAAAAAATCATGTTTACAGACATAATATTTACTCTTAATACTCTTAAAATTTATAGTTATTGATATAAATTATATATAACTTTAAATAATTAATATATAACTTATAATGCAATATTATACACGTACATACAGAATGATGAAAATACTATTAGAGTATTAGTTACACGTAATTATGGAATAAAGTTTTCAATAATATTTTTAATTATTTTTAAAAATTGAGAAAACTGTTAAAAACTTATAATTATATGCACATAATATAAAATGATAAATAAACATAACATCATTTATTTTTCTATTAATATAATTATGTAGGTAGTACTACTATACTATAGCCACTACGTACCTAATATACATATTGTAACATACCTGTATAGTACTCGTTATGGGATATGGATTATATACTTATAAAATGCATGATGGACGATAGTTTTTGTTTATCAATTATTAAATGGTATAATAATATTATAAAAACTATTGCTGCTTATAAGTTAACGTTCGTATATTATATTCCATTCATAATTTTTAATTTATACATTATTTTATTACAAACGGTGCGGCGTATGCCTATAATGGAAACCTGTTTTTTTCCATAAACAAAATAATAAATAAAATAAATACGATTTTTAAACCAAACAAGTTTTAATCTTTTAATCATAAAAATATAACAACACTTCATATATAAATATATTATATTATATAAAATATATAGTGTCATTCTTTAAATAATATGAACAAAATAACATAATGTTATAAGATAACTATACAATATACTATTATATTAATTATTAGAGATAATTATAATTAATTAATAGATATACAAATTAGTAAAATATTTTTTTTTTAACTTGAAATCTGCAACATGCATAATATTATTAAATTAATTATACTGGTATGATAGAATAATAATAATAATAATAATAATAATAATAATAATAATAATAATAATATCGTTTTTTTAAGGCATAGGGTCAATTATGAGAAATTCGAAAAATGACCTAAATAAAGTGCCAACTACATCCACTTTCCTACCGGAAACATGTGCTGTTCGTGAAAATCGGACCATTATTTCAGGTAGTAAAAGTTTCATAATACTTAAAAAAAAAAAAGAAAGATACACACCATTCACACACTTCGCTCAGAATCTAAAATATGAAAAAAAAATGTTATATTATATTATAAATATAATATATAATGTTTAACGTGAGTTTATAATTGACGTTGGTCCCGAAAAATTAATATTAAAAAAAATGAATCGCCAATCAAAAAGTTTGACGACCACTGCCCTACATAATGATAATCACATTATATTATACAATCTTGCTAGATATAATAATAATAATAAAATTACCTGTCCTAAATTCCGATTATAATACACGCAACACCCCCGTAATAGGTTGACCATTATAAATAATATACTGCTGTCAATTCTTTTTTCATTTGAAAATTCTACGCTCTATACGCAATTCATATAACTACCCCGACTCAATAAATAATACAGTCTTACAGCACCCACCAAATCGAATCAGCGGGAAGCAACCTCGAAATATTTGAAAGACGTTTTTAAAAAGACTTATACCTACCAATATTGTCCAATTGTTATACAGCATCATCATTATTCATTGAAGAGCAGAGTTTAAATTATACATTATTATTGCACCTATATAGATATAATGTGTTTACAGTTTTATACAGCCACTGTGTAAATTTTATCAGTAAAACCCCCAGTGAAACCTACCCCACTAATGGTTAGGTACGGTCAAATTATTATATGGGATTGGTATAATATGGAATATATTTCATTAATCGTGTTAAAAAAAAAAAAAATGAATTGTATAGGTACGCGTTATATATAACTAACACCTGCAGTTGGCTAATATAAATACGCGTGTGTATATAAAAAAAAAAAATTATTTAAGTAATAAGTGTAGGTACCAGGTACTTACACAAAATATATTATAATCAGTTTTAGGCAGTAACAACTAACAATATTATAACGGATAGAATAACGCGATAATACCATTGCATTTTTTGTAATACTACGACGTTATGTAATTTCATTAGAGTTTGTCCCAAATTACGAAAAAAATTTTCGTTAAATTTTTAAAAAAAAATTCATTGCGAACGCAATATACTATATACCTATACAGAATACCAGGGAAAAAATGTGTTATAAAGACATTTTAGAATTTAGATGTTCAATATTGGGAATTCGGATATTTCCTGATAATTTTTTTATTGTACTCGTATATACGATGAGTATACCTAGTTATAATTATTAAATAATTCCTATACAATCGTTATATTACAATATTTTCTATAACCTATTATAAACTTAATATACAACAAGACACAAACTGGTCCTTAAAATAAAATAAACTTGAGTAAAAGAAAAGAACCGATACTGGCGTACGGAAGGGATAAAGCTCTAAAGAGGATATACCTAATGTTGAATTTTGATTAAACGTTGAATGCAATTTATACATTCGAAAAACGATTTTGAGAGAAGTTCATATAGCTCCCAGATTTTTTATTTAATAATATTTAAGGCACTGGTCCAATATGCTATCTACTGCACTTTTGGTGGTTTAGTATGCTATCTACCGTCAAAATAACTAATAATAAATAAATAAATCACAGTAAAAGCGACTACACGACTTACAAACACAACTAAATCACAGTAAAAACACAATACATAATCGACACGACTTACAAACACACACTAAATTTTTGTAAGATGCTTATGATAAATTATAAAGAGGTATAAATATAATAAAATTTGGGATTTCGATAAAAGCTTAATCTTAATTGCAAAATGATAAAATATATATCATAATCTAATTAATCTAATTGGTATAACAATCATAGGGGTACGGTAGATGAAATATTTGCGGTAGATAGCATATTGGACCAGTGCCATATTTAATTATTATTTATACCCAACAAATTATAGTAAAATGATATTTTCCAGTGGCTGTTCATGCATAGCCCCCCCCCCACGATAAAATTGCTATATAAAACGCTTATCATTCATAAATAAATTTTATATTGATTCAAATATTAATAATTATTTAAATTTACAATATTATCATAAATCATAATATACGATATATTATAATTTATAATATTATATTATTTAATATTATTATGTTAATTTATAATAAAAAAAATTTTAAAAATATATAAATATTATAAACGTTTGTTTTCAATCTTCCCTTTTAAAATTTTAATTCGTTTCACATAAACTCATCAATTAATATTTAGTAATAATAATAAAGAATAATATCGCATGAAATAATAATTATATTATAATCGTTTTAGTAGATTCGGCAGAGACACCAATATAATAAAATTATCGAGTCGGTAATTTCAAAATCCTATAAAGTTTCGTTTATTATTTTAATCTAATAACGCTTTAACAATTTGTAATATTGAAAATTTGAAAATGAAATGATTTCAAACGATTTAGATTTTAATAATAAAGTAATTGATATGTTTGGTGAAATAAAAGATACGTATGAATACGTTTAAATTTTAAATATAAAAAATTCTAAAATTTATTTAGTGAGTTGTAATAATTGTTAACTTTAATTAATAAATACATAGAAAATTGATTATAATATTATTGTATTATTTAAAATTTAATTTTATAATTTATTAATTTTTTATCGCCCTCCCACTTTCAGGACAGATAAAATATCAGTATTTTCATTTACTATGATTAGGTATATAATAAAAATGGAGTAACAAAATAATTTTCATTAAATACAGGATATAATAATAATACTATTGTCTATTATACAATACGAACGATTAACATTATTAAAAATTGACTATAATCTATAAATAATATTCTGAATTAAATAGTGGTGGAACTGTACATTTTGACTCAAAACCAAATAGTTATAGCAAGATTTTTACAAAAAAAAAAAAAAAAAAAGATCGGCGATACAAATTCCCAGATGATGAGTTGTACAAAAATAATTTTTATATTAGGAATTTTTTTTGATGAAATTTAAAAATTTGTTTTTCATTTTTACATTCAAAATAAAATAATATAGATATAGAATGTTATAATCATAAAGTAGTTTTAATCTAATTTTTTTTTTTTAATTTCATCATGTCGCTAGTGAAAAATACTTAAAATATCCACTGTTTTATATACACCTGTATCCTTTCCACAGTAGTATAAGCTCTTCATCTTTTTATACTACTTTAAACATCTATATATAAATGTTTAAATTGTAATATTCACAGTACCTAATTTGAATTTGAGTTAAATAGTATGTATTTGAACTACAATAAAATTGAAAATTTTTTTTATCAATTTTCGGATATTTTGTTATATAAATGTCGTTGTATAACTCAGGTTTATCAATATTATTAAACTTGTGTTTAATTTGTGTTATTTTGTATACCGTGTGTACGATATACCTATTTAATATAAGTAAGTAATTATTATACTTATTTAAAAATTATAAGTTAAATTAAAGTTTTATTAAAATTATAAGTTATACCAACCTCATAATAAAATGGTTATTCAATATATTATTATATATACTAACCGATTAAAATTAAAATGTACCTATATTATATTATATTAAAGTACCTATATACATTATTCTTTAAAATATAAAAAGTCGAGATACTCACGTCACTTTCGCGACTCAGTCGTCTGAAAAGTTCGTCGGTTTCGAATTTGTTCTTCTGGTCGGGAACAACGCGCGGCATTTTGAACATGAAACGGGGCTTAGCGCAAGCTCGCTGAGGCTCGTATAAACCGCCGCACATCGGGTCGAACGTCTGCAGCATTCCGATATCGTTCATCATCAACATGACAATAATATTATCGATTCCTTATTTATAACCTAACCGCGGTACGTTGGTATATAATCTGGTGCCTATACCGTGGTATAATGTAATTTGGCATATACGTATAAAGCTACAGGTATATTAAATTAAGTATTCCGTTCGCCGGTCGGGCAATAATTTCAATATAATATTTATTCCGATCTCGATCTCGTTACACTTTACACTGCAGCAGATATTAAAATATCAAATTCATATAAAATGACCCATTTTATTTATTATTTCTATTTCATGAGACGTGGAATAAAACATACGAGCGCGATGAAATAAAAATTAAACGCTATAATAATATTATAATATGTAGGCACGCGCGCTTGCAGAAACTGACTACAAACGTCGGACGACCGACGGCGCGAGAGCAAAACCGATCGCGCGCGCGGACCACGGTCGTCGACGTCTCGACGGTGATGACGAGTTTTGAAGGGGCGCGTTTGCTCGGTCCGTCCGTCGGCCAATCAGAACGTTGGCGGTTCCGCCCATCAGTTATATCATCAGAAAGGGTTTATCTCGCACACTTTATCCCGTGTTGATTTTCATTACATTTTATATTTCCATTATATTGGATTTTTGTTTTTACCCTCGAATAATTTATTATTATTTATTATATTCGTATTTCGTATTATAATGGTAAAAACAGTAATATTAATATTGTCCAATCATTACGCGTATATGGCGATATTGCCGGTCACGTACGGAAAAATGGGAGGGGGGGAGTTTTAAGTCATTATATATTTTCGTAGAAAAATTTCATCTAAGTATAAAGGTCAAAATATAGAATAGATAAAACCAATATCATAATCAATATATACCTACCTATATAATGTTACCGGAAAAGTTGACAATTAGGAAATGATGACAATTCCTAGACAATTTTCACAATTCCTAAAACAGTTAGGAATTGTCAACATTGCCTAGGAAATTTTAACATTTCTTAACAATAGAAGGCAATGTGACCAAATTAATAAATAAAATATATTATACATCATATTATATTATATTATCACAACTTAAACCAACGTCACACTTGGAATTGCAAATTTGAAATATAGATTTGCATGCACATCTATACTTGTTTTGCATTGGCACCTAGTATAACATTTAAATTTATATTAACTACAAATAATAATTCCAATACAGAAAAACGTAATATCTGTATTATAGGTACTTATTAGGTTACTTTATGTAAAACAAAAAAATAAAAATAAATAAATTACTCTAATACTGTAAATTCCTAAAAGAGTTAGGAATTGTCAACTTTGACTAGGAATTGTCATCATTTCCTGAAATGTCAACATTTCCGGTAACATATATATACAACCTATAATGACCAATATGGCCATATCCATTGGGGGGTAAGTTGTAACACCACCGAAAATTGTTAATATTTACCTATAAATATTTAAAAAATATTATTAGTTAATTTACACATAGGTGATAGGTATGTAAATGGTAAATCTAAACCTATAGGTATGAAATATTACGAATAAAATAGAATGATTTAATATAAGATGCAGCCTGCTCTATAACTACAAATAGGTATAAATAAAGATTGGATCTTAAATTAGCAGGTATGTAATGTATATCGAATTTTGTTGTCAAAGAAAATCATTTTCAAATAATAAATATTGTATCGCAAAATTTATTACAAAAAAAAAAAAAAAAATTCTGGATACGATGACACTGATCATACACAACCTACTTATTAATTGATATTCACGCGCGTTATTTAAATCATTTTACAAATTTTTAGATGACCGATAGCGATAGGTAAGTATACCCACGAGAAAAAATAAAAATATTTAATCTTAAAATGACAAAAATAAAAACTTCCAGAATGGCAGAATCATCGAACTTATTATAGATTATTTATTTCTTCAATATTTGGTTTTATTTTAAAATTGTAACATCTCTGCAATATACGAGTGGATAATACCTATTGGGTACTTATTAGTAAAGATTGTCTTTTAGATTTAGAGCGAAGCAAAAAAATCTACTGATTACTGTCTTACTGATAGAATTTGTTTCCGGTTGAAGAATAGATGTGGTAGTTGCGGTAGGTATGTACTTTATTTAAGTCATTTTTCGAATTTCTCAAAATTTGACTCTATGCTATAGGAAAAACGACCAAAAAGTGACGAAAAACTGCATTTTTCAAGAAAAATGAAATTTCGACGAATAAGATTTTAATATTTCACTAAAACTTAGGCAAATTTTGAAGTTAGAGACGTGAAAATTGTTTTGGGTATTCATATATTTGGGAATTTTTTTATTAACATAACGTATCTAATACCCATATAATATAAAAAGTAAGTAATATAAAAAAAAGACGAGCTGATACTCCTGCCGCAGGGATATAGGTGTGCAAATCAAAGTGTTTTTTAATTCTAATTAAAATTTGAATGTAATGATATAAACCATTGAATTCGAAAAACAATTCTGAGCGAAGTTCAAGCAGATAATGCCGTTTTTTCGTCATTTATTTCATAATATTTTCGATTAAAGGGATTGGTGGTGGTCCGTTTTTAAGGAGTTGTGTATAGGCATTTTATACGGGCGTATGTATGAGCTGTGTCAGTGCTGTGTGTGTAGTAAATGATTATTGGTGTGCGTGTCTCACCCGTATCTCTACATACGTATTAATAGTTCTCACACGCGCATGCACAAGTCAACGTTTTTGATGACATTTTTATTTCGCGTCTTTAAAGAGCAAAAAGCCTAACAAAATTACACATACTTAGAATACTTCGATTTCTGAAAACATATTATAATTGTTTATATTCTCTACCACAAAACGTTGGAAATATTTTTCTCATTTTAATAAATATACATATTATCTGATGAATTTCGCTAAAAATCGTTTTTACGAATGTAATGATTTATCATTGCATTCAAATGTTAATCAAAATTCAACACCATCCTCTTTACACCTGTATCCCTATTCCCTTGCACACCAGTATCCCTTCCCTTGTTATTTTATTATTAATAAAATAAAATATATTCCTATGTAAGCATTTTATTGAAAATTTAAATTAATTTGTTCATGAAAATGTATGAATTTCCATATAAAAAAAAAAAATCAAGATATAACTATTAATTATAATTTTTAATTATTATTTGTAAATATTTGATATATATAATTTCAGTTTCACTGTGACGTCAGAGTAGTTTTTTTTTTAAAAAAAAAAAGAAGAAAGGAACTATTAGGTACTACCTACTTTAAAATCTTAATTATAGTACAACAGTGCAACACTTTATTCTAGTGAATTTTTTTTTTCCTATACTTTTTTTTGTAAATTTATTATGACTAAATATATTTGGATTTACAATATTATGTATAGTACCATAAAAAAGAACAATTTTTATTTTTAATAAAAAATATAATATATATTTAAATTATAATAGAAATAGAGGAAAAAGTGTTGTGTTCTTATAATTATACAATACAAAATATAATAAAGTACACATGTTAAATCTTAAATAAATAACAAATAAATTTGGTTATTATGTTTCTAATGACTTAAAGATTATAATAGGCATTTAGTATAAATTTATTATATCATTAAAATAAATAATTATATCAAAAGAAACAAAACAAAATATAAGCTTTTGCAAAACAATTAACATTTATACATAGTACATTTCATAATTTTTAATACATTATTTAATTAAATTATTTACAATTAATTTAAATTGTTAAGATGTTATTTAATATTTATAATAAATATATAAATGAATATAGCATCAGCCAGAGTTGTTATTAAATACTTATTAACTACTGTCATAAAATTTTTATATTATTTTAAAAACAAAAATTAATTAAGAAAAAAAACATATTATATGGCAAAAAAAGCTAAATATTTTATTCAGTAAAAAATTCCAATCAAAAATAAATTGTATTATGAAAACAAAACAAATGATCCCATAAAAAAAAAAAATAGAAACAAACCTATTTAAAATTTAGTATAATTCATCAACAATTATAAATCTATTGTCTGTAGAATCATATGTAATTGTCTAAATATGTTTCCTAAATTTCCTGAAACAGTTTGTCTCTTTAAAACAAACAACTTGATATTCAAAAGTGTATTATAACATTTTTGACATTTGTTGTATCTGAAATAAAATATTTGAATATTAAGTTAATTATATAATAAATTTAAATTAAATTAAATGCAATAAAAAAATTTAAATTTAAAATAATTTATTTATAACATATATATAACAATTTATTTAATACAAAAAATTTATAACATATATTTAATCTCACCTTTCTTCTCGTGTAATATCAATATCAATGGCTGAAGGTGGCCGTTGGATATTATTTTTAATAACTGGCATGAAATATTGTAATATATCTTTAATAGCTCGAAAACTTACATTTATGTAACTAATAGTGATAAAAAATGTATAATTAATATTATTATTAAACATTAATTTATACAGTAAATACATACAACTCATTTTCACTTTGAATCATGCTATATATTTTTGGTAGTGTTAAACTACAAACATCTAAGCACCACAAGCTCCTAAAATTAAAATTTTTATTCTATTTCATTAAACATCCCATAAAATAATATTTGAATTGTACATTCATAAACATAACATTAAAAATTGCATATTATTAAACTTATTACAACAAATTAGAAGGTTTGGATTTGTTGATAATTTTGAATAGTGTTCGCTAGTAATTAACTGTCTTACAATTTATATTTTTAAGTCATTATGAGTGTGCTATTACATATGTTACAAAGTGCAGAAGTGACAAGGTTGAGTTATTGCTTGGAATGCATGTATACTATAGATTTGTGTTTAGATTTTTTGTTAACACATCTCTAAAGCTGAACCATAATTATTAAAAGTATTATTTAATTGTTAAAATTAATAAATTACAAATGTTTCTGATATACATTAAGCATTGGAAACAGAAGAGATGCCATCAGCATCATTATCCCAAGAAATATCTGGAAATTAACAATAACCTCAAATATAAAAATTGAAGTTAGGATATTTATTAATAACATAGTAAATAGATTGAGCATGGATTTAATAAATTATAAATAATGACTATTGAGGAGTATTTATTCCTATATAATAATAAATCATAGAAATGCTATATTGAAGCGTACAAAAAATTATTCAATTTTATAATGAGCATTCAATAATTAGAGATGGAAAATCTTTACACACAAACCATTAAGAAAAAATCTACCATGAGTACAATAATTAATAGGTAAACTATAGTAATCATATTTTTAAATATTAAGAACACAAATATTCAATAATATGTAAACATTATGATATATTAAAAAAAACTTACGGACAATGTATTATAATATTAATTAAATCTACAATGACACCATTATCATTTGTTGAAATAGCAGAATTTAGTGCAGCCTGAAAATCAAATTAAAAACAGTAACTATGTATATTATAATTATTAAATATATATATATATATATATGTGATCTTTACAAACCTTAAAATTTTTATTTCTCCACAATGTTTGTATTATATTAAGATTTCGTTGCCTAGTTTGAAGAACATCCATAGTAAATTTATGATTTTGAAATAAAAATTCTAAACTTATTTCTTCATTAGAAATAATGGTGCTTAAACTCTACAAAAATAAAAACACATATATTTTAATATCTAATGTATATTTTTATAACTAATTGCATATAGGTACTTTAAAATGCACATTTATTATAATTTATAATCAATGGTATAAAAAATTATACGAACATTTTTAAATTCATCAAAATCTTCTAATGGATGTTCAAACTGTTTTTCAACATCCATTTTGCGTTTAGGTAAAATAAATTCTATTGGATAATTTTCTCTTTGATACTGAGGTGATACTTTCTTATTATAAGAAAAATTATCTAAAATATATAATTTAATTTAGATTTCAGAAGTTTGACAATTAAATATTTACAAACCATTTTGTTTATAAACAGGTAATGAAGAATGACGTATAGAAATATTTTCATTGGTTATACTTGGAGAAACATTACGCATTGAAATTGATGAACTAATATTAGAATTATGTAATTTTTCTGAGTAATCAGAAATATTATAATTATCCAACTGAGATAATTGAAATGAATTATTCTGTGTAGAATCTGTTGATGTTGTTTCAGTATCTGAATAGCTACTCAGTATTATTCCTTGAAAATTGTCTAATACAAATAACTTTTATAAAATAAAATCATTATTATAAATTAAAATATATGAATTATACCAAAACCGTGCTTTTCTTCTTTTAATCTTTCAACATTTTCAACTATGTATTTATTTGATTGAATTTTATTAACTGCAAAATGTTCAACATTCTATATTTGTATTTTATTATTAATTTATTCACTTACCATCAGAAATAAATACAGCATTCAAATTATCTGCAAATAAATGATATTATTAATATAATGTTATAATTTTATAATAAATAAAAAACTAAAATATTTTATAATTACCATCTTCAGAGTTTTGGGAAATGATTGGACTTCTATTTACTGAAATATTTACAAAAATATATTATTATATTATTATAAAGTATAATTTATTAATTTTTTTGTAATATATTTAGTTAAATAATAAAACTAAAGAAAACCTAGATTTATATAAATAATGTATACAGTGTATTCATAATAAAAAGTTTCACTAAATATTTCAGCTGTAAAATCTTAGATTGGATTTAAATAAGCGGTATTCCATTATACGTTTCGCATTTTTTTAAAACTTAAATTCTTTCAATGTAAACATGCATAATAAACTTGCATATTTTTTAAATAATATCAACATCTATTATTATAGTATGTGATTTAAATAAAATTTACTAATTATAATAACGATAATTATTTTATTTTACTCTAATTACAAGACACTATTGTTTTTATTTATTATTCTTATTTAATTAATGCCATATGGAAATTTTACAAATTCAGTGCCGGTGCTATGATTTACGAGGCTTTATGTAAATTATAAACATGAGGTTCCAAACCTAAATAGAAATTATCATATTTTATTCACAGATATATAATTCAAATATTTTAGCGTTGTAAATTACAATTTGTAATTAATGAGAAACCATTTTCTATTTAATTTTTATCAAATACATATTTTATATTTTCATCATTGTCAATTGTTCATTATTAGGTACCTACATGTTAATTAACATATATTACATACCAAGTCTGCTTCTATAATTCTATAGGTTATTAAAAAATAATAAATGAAGCATATTAAAAAACATAAAACTTAAAACTAATTAACGAATAAAATAAAAATAAATACAATAGCCATTATGATAATTAAATAATAATCATTAAAATTTAAAAAAAAATTCTATCTTTATGTGCCACAAAAGTATCTTTGTTTTTATTTAATCGTCAGTCAACTATGCATATAAAAATAAAATCACTGATTAGATAACAAAAAAAATGTACATTTTTTGTAAGTAATATTCATTAAAAACAATTTTATGAGTTACAAGAAATATATTATCTACATCAAAGTTTTATAGTATTTTTTAAATTTTAATAAGTATCTCATTCTTATAAAAGCACAAGGCCCCAAATCCAACCCAAAAGTGAGAGGCCATGTACAATTGCGCTTTCTGCACACTTCTTGCACCGGCACTGTACAAATTATACACATATGGATATGGTAATTGAAGTAGTAATATAGGCTAGATTACATAATGATTACATATCAAAGTAATTAAAAGAATATTTCTATTTGAATCTAGTGTAAAAATAAAGTTTGTCTATAAAAAGGGCAAGTTTTATAAAACTATTAAAATTTTGAAAGATGGTGCAACAGTGACATATTCAGGGGAGGGTCCATGGGGTTCGGACCCCCCCCCCCAAATTTTTAATTACTGTTAAATATTAATTGATTATATTATAAAATAATTTTATTATTAAATTATTATTTAGAATTAAATAATATAATTTAATTTTCTATATTAATGTAAATTGTAATAATGTATGCATGTTAAAAGTTGAATTATTAATTAATAATAAATAAATAAGTGAGAATAATTGAAATAATTTTTGACCCCTCTATGAACAATGATTACAAATGATTAAGATAATACGAGTATATACTCCAACATCCAACCAAGTTAAGACGATGACCGGGCGGCTGACAAAATGAAATCTCCCGCAATGCAAAATTGCAAATACAATTATGCACGTATCTGATAGGCTGACCGGTTTTTGATAGTTACAAAAACAACTGCTTAACAGCTACACACCAAATGGTAAATAATAATATTATACACAGTAAAAGTTTGTTTCTTTCCTTGTACATTTTAGTTTCAAGTTATTTTGTTTATAAACTTTTAATTGTATTTGTGATTTTCATCATGGACAACAATCAATTGTTTATTAAATAAAAAAAATTAGTAATATAACGTTCCTACGCACATGGTGTATATAATTAAATAATTAGCACACGCTGTATAATTAAAGTTTGTTTTCATAATGGAACGTGAGGAGGTCGTGGAGTTGAAAATTTGAAATAGTCTTATCTCACCTGTGCGACCAATCATTGTCTAAACGTGGTCTGAGTATACATTATTTTATATAATAAAAATAATATACTATATACTATATATTTTTAAAAAATCAGTACACATTTATTTGCCAACGGGATACAAGTTGAAATATATTAACAAATGTACGTATCTATGAAAATAGCAATCAGTTATAGCATTATATACTCTGTTCCAAAAGAGAAGACACGGGTTCTGCGCATAGCGAATGACGGCCGATCATTTCCGATCATTGCCGACGATGTATACACCGTAATTAAAATGCGGCACACAATAGCCGTGTACACTTGCACGGTTATCAGGTGACAGGTTATACGTATATTCGCCAAGTGTCATAGATGTCAACAATCCAAGCGCGCCGTATAATGGTTTTTAACGATGCAGCTGGGTGTCAGAGGTAGCTGGTGAGCATACGTACATTTATCGGAGTAGGTGGGGAATGCGCGCCTCCGAACAAAAACTGGTCACTGCTTCGTGTCTTCTCTTTTGGAACAGAGTATAGGGTTATAGTTATAGCAATTAAGTTGGTTGTAAATACTAAATAAGGCATGTCATATCATAAAATAGTAAGTAAAAGTGTTTTCAGACATAAAAAAAAAAAAGACACACATTGTAAAACCAATATATTCTTCGCTTCGCTCAGAATCTAAAATTAAAACAAAAAAGAATAGGTAGTAAGATAAATCATACAATGATTCATAAAATATGCAAAAATTGTATGACATTCTTGGCTAAAACTTTTCATTATCGGCTATTTCCAAAATAATGGGCCTGTCCATATATTCTTGGCTTCACTGTTCTGTGTTCAATATAAATAACAGTAAAACCCCTAAATTAGTCATCTAAATACTCAAATCTGACAGTAATTAAGACTCGCTCAGGATCTTTTTTCAAATGTAATATAAATCATTACATTCAAATGTTAATCAAAATTCAACACTATCCTCTTTACACCTGTATCTCTTCCTTTGTTTTTTATAGTTTAAGCAGCTAAAAAAAAAAATTGGAAATGTAATTACAAATTGTGTTTAGTAAAATGTATTTGAGCTTCAATAAAATTTTTTTCGTTTTATTATAATTGTAAAAGTATTGAGAAATAGTAAGAATACTTATTCGTATGTTTAGATTTTCAATTTTAATTGTAATGTCTTGGAATTCCACCCTACTCTATTTAAAAGTATAAACTATATAGTATACCTCAATCTAATGAAACATAAAATTAAATATTATTAGTCACACACTAAAATAAAAAATATTACTGTTGGTCACACACTAAATAAATACCTATAAAACTATACTTACATGTTCTATTTGGTATAAATGCTGATTGACAATCAGGAATATCATTTGTAAGAATTTGATTATTTTCGTTTAAAATTTCATTAATTGATTTCATATTAGGTCTAAAAATAACAAATATTAATGTTTTATTGTTTTTCATATAATATGTAGAAATAAAACAAACTTAGGTTTAATAACTTCGTGAGATTTTGATTTATTAAAACTTTTACGAACTCCAGAGTCTCTCGTTAACATTGTATTAACTTTTAATGATGGTATTTTAATATCTGGTGGTGAAAATTGATTTTTAATTGGATATTCTTCTGGCAAATTAATTAACCAAGTTGACACCTCAGATAATAAATAAGAGGCACCAATCTAAAATTAAATATAAATTATTTAAAATATAGAAGTAATAATAATTAAAATATTAATTATAACTTACAATTTTATTGCCTTTAATTACAAAATCATTTACATCATTCCATTGTATATATATAGAGTCACAAACTTTTGTTGGTTCCACAGAATAAACCCCAAGAAAATTTTTACTACCACCATATAAAAAATGGCCATCATCACTAAATTGCAAACATCTAAACATATTATATATACAAAATTAATAATACTGATTTATTTAAAAATATGAGTTTTTATTATATAAAAATATAAGAAAAATAATTATATTAACATAATATGTTATACCTAATTATAGATTTTTCTGTATCTATTTGTGAAATAAGACTAAAATGTTCTAAATCCAATATACTAATTTTACCATCTGTTCCACTGGTAGCTAATATAAAAACAAATGGATGGAATTGAATAGATGTTACTGCTCCCTTATGCAAATTGTCAAAAACATGGATCATACGAACAATTCTCAAGTCCCAAATCTATAAAATATAAATAAATTTATTTTAATGCAAAAAGTGCATAATTTCATTGCAATTAAATATATTTAAAATATTAACCTTAATAGTTCCATTTTCATCGCCTGAAGCTATCCATAAACCATCTGGACTATATTTTAAACTAGTAATTGATGAATCATGGTCTCTATACATACCAATGCAATGTGAAGATCGACAATCCCAAAGCTTCATTAAATATAAAATAACAAATTATTATTTCTCATTAAATTATAAAAATATTAATAAATAAAAAAAAAAAAGATTCAAACTTTAATGCTAGTGTCTTTAGAGCCAGTAATGAAATAAGTTGACGATGAAAATGGAAAAAAATCTAATTTGGTGATCGCTCTTTTATGACCACTAAAAGTTTTAATTGTTTTTCCTTTTGATAAATCCCATACTTTCAAACTTCCTGTATGGCTACCAGCCGCAATTAAATATTCTGATGTATCAAACTGAACACATTCTATAGGTGTCACATGGCCACATAGACTCTGTAATAATAATAATAATAATAATAATATTAATAAATTATAATACCAAGTTATTTTTAATTTTTTGTAAAAATTTACCATAAAACAAGTTTTACTATCAACTTTCCATAAATTAACATTATTATCTGAACCTGCAGTCGCTAATACTCCACCGCTATTTTGACCCAACACTAAACAGTTGACTTTGTCTTTGTGTGCCACAAATTGTTCTAAATAAAAATAAGAATAGAAGAAACAATTATTTAAGTGAAAAGTGTATCGGCTTAAAATAATTAGTTTTTGTATTTACGTAATTTACAAATTGAATTTGAATTTTCCATTTCAAAATATTTTGATCTGAAAATATATAAAAATGTAAATAGTTAATACCCCATATTTTATTAAAATATTTTAATTATTAATAAATATTTACACGCACACAAATAATATCTATCTCAAAATTTGAATAGAGATAAAACAAAATAATAACTTTAATACCTAAAAATTAATTTAAACTATAAAAACTACAGTTATTGAAATTAAAACTAAATCATCATTAAATCGTGGCCATAAATATAAATGCTGATATGTTTAATAACTTATTGTCTTAAAGTTTACAGTTGTTAGTTGTTAATTAATATTATGAATTAAAAATAAAAATATAATACAATTGATAGTAACTGTAATAGTGTTATGATTAAGATTAATATATTTTGTATTGGAACTCAAATAATCACAAGACATATTTAATATCATACATGATACATACGGTTAAAAGAAAACGAAGAATACCTTCAAGTCATAGTAAGTAAACTTACATTTATGGAATGGCGAAATACACAAAACAACATCTAATAAAAGTTCGTCGACAATGTATAATATACAAAAGCCAACAATCCTGTGACCTATTGACACATCACTTTTGTCGTAATTTTAATTAATATCATACATTATATTGCAAACGATATAAAATGGATTACACTTAAATAATAATTATGACCAGCTGCAGCTAACCAAAATTGTTTTAACTAATAGAGTAATAAGTAATAACAAGTAATAATATAATTCCATTAATCATTTCATAATATTTATTTTGATAAGGCCAGACGTGAATGTGTGATAAGTGATAACACAAAATTACTATATAGATAACTAGATAGTTAAGTAGGTATACCATAGAGTAATATTACTCTATGAGGTATACCTATTACCATTGATTATAATCAATGCTATTACCTAATACCTATAAAGTATAAATTATAATAGGTAGACTGAACACTGAAGTGTCTGAAGTCCATCTAATGTTTAATAAAATAATTTAAAATTTAAATATTTAATAGTAATTTCTAATATTTTAGTATTCATATTTCATAAAAAAATATATTGTGATATTTGGACCGTGGCTCAGTCATATAATATAAGTCTATGGCTCAGTGGCTGTAATATTAATGACGTACCTACCTATAGCAGAAATTTGTTATGAAAAATAAGAAATAAAAAGGGAAGGGATACAGGTGTAAAGAGGATAGTGTTGAATTTTTATTATAATTTGAATGCAATGATAAATGATTAAAAAACGATTCTGAGCAATGTTCATCATATAATACATGAGACATGACCTAACCTAACCGATTAATTTTTTTACATTTATCAGTCTCTACGTTCAATATAATTAATTTTAATAAAATTTCAACTTTAAACACCTATGAAAAAAAATTAACTCTTAAGATTTTCCTAATATTTTGGAAATTTGTTAAGATATATGTCAGTATGTTTCAATAAAATTTTCAAAATGATTCAAATTTTTTAGCTTTTTTTTAATTTTTATTGTAAAAGTATTGAGAAATAATAAGAATGATATTCGTATGGATTCTAAGATTTTCGTTTAAACTAAAAATATCAATTTTAAACAGCTATAAAAAAAACTTGAGACATATTGACAATTGAGATATTTTGATATCATGTTAAGTAATTTATGTAAGTATACTTCAGTAAAATTTTCAGACATTGCCAATTTTATCAAATATTATATACATAAAAACAAGAATTTTACGAAATATTTAAAGTCCTATATTTTGTAGAAAAATTAACGTAACTTCAAAATTACCGAGTTATCGTCAAATACTGAAATCGAATTTGTAGAAATTTCAGTTTTCGTAAAAAATACCGTTTTTTCGGCGTTATTTCTTATCGCATAGAGTCACTTTTGAGAAATTCGAAAAATGACCTAAATAAATTACCAACTACATCCACTTTCCAACCAGAAACATATGCTCTTCGTGAAAATCGGAGCATTATTTCGAGTAGTAAATGTGTCTTCATACTTAAAAAAAAAAACAAAAAAAAAGGCACACATCATTGTAAAATCAATACATTCTTCGGCTTCGCTCACAATCTAAAATATTTTAATATCTATATCCGTTTTCCGTTTACGTAATATGACGTATATTGTGTATGTAAATATTGATTTCATCAACGTGCGTGCATGAGTCACGTGCACGGTGCGCATAACATGTTTCCTTTTATACACATGCAGCGAATTGTCGATAGTCGATAATAAAAATAATTATTATTTAAATTTGAAATGTCAAGGCGACGCGGGGAAACAAAACAATATTATTATAATATTATAAATTAGGTGCATAAAAAATATACCTAATATTATTATTAATTTATCCCAGAATATTAAAAATCAAAGAATTCATCAAAATATTGTATCTATTGGCTATTTATAAATTTGTAATATTGTTTTGTAGTAGATACGTTTTTGTTAATACCTAGTAAAAATTCAGAATATTAAAATTAATATTATGTCACATAGTACGTACTCAGAGTGGCAATTTTTCAACAATTTTCTCGAAAGAAATGGTTTCAAAATAATTTTAATAGAATGTAAAAATGTGATAATAGTTTAAAAATTATATAATATTTTTAGATATCCTTTTAATTACATTTTGTATAGGTCTGCGGAGGGGGGGAGCTTGGTGGTACAACCACCACTAGGCATATTTATATTTTGTAACACTTATGTTTGACAAAGAAGAGAATGTACCTATATATATGTATAATAATAATAATTTATTTTTTATAGTTTGAAAATATATAGATATACGGAAAACGAAACGAAAGATCATATTATTATAATATATATGTGGGCAAGCTTGATGAAAGTCCAAGTTTAATCGTCAGTTTGCTCGTAATGAGTCAACAAATTATTGACTCATCACATCACTTTTATATATAATATAATTATAATATATATATATATATATATATATATATATAACAAATAGTCATACGACATACAAATTGTAAATAAAGTTCTATTTACCTAAATAGTCCAAGGTCAATCGAAATATGCAAAGAAAAGTCAAAAATAAATTGTAAAACTAAAAAATAACCGTGATGAAATCTTTCTATTTTCTTACTGAACCCATTCAAGGTGATAAAATAATTTAACGCCAGTGACAATATTTCAAAATTGATTTATTTCGCTAATACAAATATTTTCGAAAAGCGAAAAACTATTTTGTTAGGTAAGTACCTATTTTTTGTTTCTCTCGTCTTTATAGTTACATATTAATTATTTAATTTATATTTCTCCAGTCCACTGTCATAGTGTCATAACTCAATAATAATATTGTGATCTGTGGAATAAATATTGTATTAATAAATGATAATTTTTGTTAGGTACTAAACCACAATTTACTTGAAATTTCGATACTATAGTTTAAATCAATCAGGAGAAGTGATCGAGTAATCAAGGACGATTCTCATTTAATAATTAATATTCTTCTCATTAAAGTAATATAATATTATAATGTGAATTCCAGAATTCGGTATAAATTCGTACTCAACACTCGAATGAGGAGAGGGAGGGGTGGCGGTTGGGATTGTCACTTTCAAAATCTCAAAATAATAATTGTCCCTCCTAACATTTTATATACTCCATGTCAGCGGTTCCCAACCTTTTTAGTTGTGCGGACCACCAATTTTGTAAAAAAATCTGTGAGACCCACTAATGACTAATAGTATACCTTATTATACATTATACATATGTATATATATGTGTGTATATATAATATAATAATATATATACATATATGTAACGTATATATTATACATAATATATACGTCAGTTATTAAAAATAGAAGAATTAAAAAAACAATTGTTTATTAAGATTATAACATTATTCAACTTAATTACAAGTTAAACAATTTAATGTGACTTTGACATTGATTGTTTATATGGTCTACGGCCCAGTTCCACACTGCCCGAGGCCCATGGGTTGGGAACCGCTGCTCCATGCTATAAAGGATTTAATAATTTATTAGTGGGTGTGCGCTAAAAAAAAAAAATAGAAGCTCCGACCTCTCCACTCAACCCTCAACATTGAATTTGTATTTATTTACTGCGGATATGCGCTTTAATGTTCAAAGTTTAAAACGTTTTAAAGACAAGTCACAATAAATACTACAAAATTGGTCCAGTTTATACTTATTAGACAATAATATTCGGGAAACACGAAACTACGAGAGAACGCATATGTGAATTGACCCTTTCGTACGATTCAACAGTCAATACACGAAAATTATTATTATAAATTTATAATGGAATATTGCTTATTGTGATATTTTGGAAAAAAAGAATTGTGTGATTACGGACAAAATGACAAACGCAGTGAAACGTATAAACGAGAGAATAATTATTATTATATTATAATTAATTTAAATATTTAAAATTTAATGTTATTATACAAAAATATTATGTGTAGTGTGCGATAAATATTATGACATCGATAAATCGATAATATGTTGTTTGACCGAGACAATTCACAAATATGCAACGGCCAAGGTGAATAATAATATTACATTTTGTATATTAAAGTGATTTGTTATCATTTGTTATCAATGTTTTCGTGATTTTTTTTTTATGAATGTTATTTTCGTCTAGTTACTTAAAAAAAAAATTTTATGGCCGTAGTATTGTAATATTAGTGTCTATGGCCGTGCTTAAAATTTACAATTTTCTGTTGGGCGGCCGTTTTGTGCGGATCGATAATGTCGTTCAAAGACTACCGTATTAGATTAGCACAGATCAATATTTTAATCTGTGATGTTATTAACACTACTGTACACACAAAACAAATTTATGATTAAATATACCGTTCGACTTCATACTTCATATTTCATAATAATAATTAATCGCTTATTATACCTGAACGATCAAAATATAAAAACAAATCGAACCAAAGTCATAGGTAGATTTAATATCAAACCTAAATCGTTTAAATATATTTAATGACTAGGAATGCTCATGTAGGTAAGTCGTAGAGAAACTATATTTCATGATAATACATGAAAATATTTTTATATTTTAACATTAATCGTGTGTGTTTGAGTATAATATATATATATATATGATATATCTACCAAGTTTAGTAAGATTTTATGTTAATAAAATAATTATTAGAAGTTACAAATATGATAATATAATAATATTCAAATAATAATATTCGTTTGTTTACCTATTCATAAAAATAATTTATTTAATATTTTCTGAAATATATTTTCATAAATATTTAAATGTAATATGTATGTAATAATTATTCATTTGAATTAAATGAATAATTTCTGTGATGTATGCAGTATGCATTATATATACCATTTTTTTTTTTTTTTTTTTTTTTTTTATATATATATATATATATGTATATATTATGTGTTTGTTTATCCATTATATAAAGGAAAAATAAATATTGATAATGCTAGTATAATTTATTAGTAGTCAAAGGTCATTTAAAATATCAGATAAAATATCTTTGGTTTATAATAAATTATAATATTTATTATACATTTAGTATTAATACATATTAAATCTAGGCAACAATTGTATAGGTAACTTAGTTATCAAATTTCATTTGATAAATTTGTTTTTTCATATAATTTTAATAATTATTATTTTAAATTTGTATTTTTTCCATATATGTAATTAAAATGATGAAATTAAAGCTAAAAAAAAGAATATTTAATATACCAATGGCTTCAGTCTGGAAACGTCTTCAAAGAGTAAATAAGAAGGCTACAAAATATCAATTTACAATTACATATCACCAAATTATATGTGAAACCACATCTAAATGGTAAATTATTAAATTTGTATCTTTATTAAAAAATATTTAAAATTAAATTTTGCTAATAAGTAAATCTGATTTTTAAAATTTTTATTTTGTTATTTAGATGAATATTTGTACTTTTTGAATTAAAAACTTAAATTAATTTTGAAAGTTTATTAAGCATAATATAGTTTTTTTTTAAATTGTACCTATTTGACATTAATTTAATTAATTTGCAAAATTTCATGTTTTATTTTAGGACGCCTAACAAGTTAGTTGTAATTTTAAGTCGAAAATCACGTCGTTTTGTTAGTAATACTTTACAATGGGAACCGACAATGAAAAATCCATTAAGAGGTGTTGTAATTTGGCCAACTCCAGAAAATAAAGAACTTTATGTAACATTATTTAGAGATCCGCAAAGCAATGAACAAGAAGATAAAGAATGGATATTATCTATAGAAAATGTAAGTAATAACTAATTATTAAATTATAAATACTTTATTCATTGTTACTTTGTATTATTATTTTTTGTAGAAATACTATTAATATTCATTTCACTAATGTTAAATTTATTTTAAATTATCTTAAATATCTATACAAATAGTTTAATTATTTCAATACTAAAAAATATATTATAAAATTCATAAATATTATTGTTACAGGTAAATAATTTAGGAAAACATCGCCAAATTGCTACTACTATGATAAATATGAAAAAATTTGCTAGCCTAGACTCTGCCAAGACTCAATTAACTTTAGAATTTAAACCTACATCAAAAAAGATAACTTCTGCTTTCCTTGAAATGACTATATCAAGTGTTTTTTTAAAGGAAGGTAAAGCTATGTAAGTTATATTATATCTGCTTTATTATAGTTACAAATTTAAAAAAATATTTGATACATTTTAATGTTTTAAAGTCATTAATTAATTTTTATGCATTAAGGAATTGTCTTATTTATTATAAATAAATTATATTAGGTGCTTTAGAGATCTATTTATAAATATTTGATGAACATTTTATATTTTATTACTATAGCCAGAATTTTTTTCACCCTTAGAGCATAGATGCAACTAGGTTAAAAATTTTAAGGGGCTAATCCCAAATAACTATATTTATAATTCATTAACAAATACGCCTATTAAAATATTAAAAAATTTTAATTAAATAATTTTTGGGGTACTATCTTCTCACTCATCCCTAGTTGCCCTATTGTCCTAAGTACAAAAAATGTAGCATATTATTATTATTATTATTATTATTATTATTATTATTATTATTATTAT
>JAIUCT010000142.1:845844-864523 GCA_021307375.1 Tetraneura akinire | reverse complement strand
ATTATTATTATTATTATTATTATTATTATTATTATTATTATTATTATCATTATTATATATAAAAATATATGATTTTTAAAGATATAAAAGTTACAAAAGTTACTAAAACATGATATTGAATAAAAATGTTGTGCCCTAACACGGACCATTGTGGCCTATGCATAAATTTGCCACTGACTATAGCCCAATGTCATGTTAAATATTTATTTTTCTACTATAATTTTAAAACTATATCTATATAAAGATGCATATAATATGTATATAATACGAGTATGTATATAATATCATTTACTATCAGAGGCGTAATTACAGGGAGGATGAGGGGATAGATCCCCCCAGGAACTTAGATATATTATATATTAATTTATATTATATTTATGATGTGAGTTGTATAATGTATACACGTAGGTATGTCACACGACGACAAATTATATTTAAATAGAATTCTGAATTGTTTAATATTTCATGTATAACATAGAAACATGGTACATATAAATTTTAAATTCGAAAAAACGATTCTGAGTGAAGTTTAGTCAGATAATATACCTAGGTATTAATTAAAATTTTTTTGAATAATGTTGAATTTTTGTCATTTTTGGTAGCTCACCTTCCCTAAAAGTTCAATTTTGAGAAATTCAAAACATGACCAAAATAAAATACATACCAACTACATCCATTTTCCAAACTGAATCATATGTTATTCATGAAAATCGAAACATTATGTTTACAAACATACACCTTTGTAAAATCAATACATTCTTCGCTTTACTAAAAATCTAAAATATGACACAGGAAATAACTGATAATAAGTAATAAATGAGTGAATAACGATGAATTATAAAATACTATTTTTGGCGTTGTATTATTATAAATTGTATGTGGTCATCGTCCATCGATTATTACGTAATTAGTTATTACCATTGATTATTAACAAAATAAATTTAATATTAGGGACGATCTTCAAAAATATCATTTTTTTTGGGGCGTGTTACCATAAATTTGCTGACTAAAAATTTACAAAAAATTAATTTTTATGAGTTCTAAATTATTAACTTTAATGTTTTAAACCCAAAAATTTTATAATAAATATAAATAAAAAGACGAGCTGACTCCTGCCGCATGGGATACAGGTGTGCAAATCATAGTGTTTAATTTTAATTAGAATTTGAATACAATGATAAACTATTGCATCCGAAAAACGATTCTGAGCGAAGTTAAAAATTTTGACAATTTTAATGAAATATTTAAAACGCAAAATTTTATCACACATTTCTAGGTACACATAAAGTACATAAAGGAACACCCTTTAAAATATTCTAGTCTCTAAAAAGTCTCAAAATTGTTCGAGTTATCGTCAAATATTGAAATTGAATTCTTTGATATTTCGTCATTTTTTCGTTGTTTTTTCTATTACTTAGAAAGTTGAGTGTTGAGAATTTCGGAAATACGTTAAGATATATATCAGTAAGATTTAATAAAATTTTCCAAATTGGTTATTCTATTAATTTTTATTGTGAAAGTATTGAGAAATAATAAGAAAAATATTCGTATGGATTCTAAGATTTTCGTTTGAACTAAAAATATCTACTTAAAACAGCTATAAAAAAAAATTGAGACGAGGGATTTTTCTAATATTTTGATATGATGTTAAGTAATATGTATATATACTTCAGTAAAATTTTCAGACCTTAATACACAAAATTGTCAATTTTATCAAACATAATATACAAATAAAAATGAGAATTTTATGAAATATTCAAAGTCCTATATTTTGTAGAAAAATTAACGTAACGGTTCCAAAATTTTACTAAATATATATAGTGGCTATCTGAACACCGAATAAAAAAACATATATCATTTTATAACCAATATAATTCTTCGTCGCTTCGCTGAGAATCTAATAATTTTGACGATTGCGGACTAATTTTTAAAAATTCTGACTGTGTGAAACCCCTCCCTCCCCCAATAACCTCCCATCGGATCGTCCCTGTTTAATATTATAATAATTAAATTTAAAAAAGACGAGCTATTACTCTTGCCGCAGAGATACAGGTGTGGAGAGGATAATGTTGTATATTGATTAAAATTTGAATGCAATGATAAATCATCACATTCAAAAAAACGATTCTGAGCGAATTTTCGTCATTTTTTGTAGTTTTTCCTGTCGCATAAACTCAATTCAGATTCTCAATTCGAGAAAATCGAAAAATGAGCTAAATAAACTACCAACTACATCTAATTTATTACCGAAAACCTATGATATTCGTAAAGATCTTATCATTATTTCTGGTCGAAAAAATGCTTAGAGGCACAAAAACAAAAGCGTAATAAAAAAAACTCATATCATTGTAAAACGCTTACTCAGAATCTAAAAAATATAATTTTATTATTTTTAATACCTACCTATTTGTATTTATTGGCTTTACAATTTTTGATAAAATACAAATAATATTTCCAATTATATACTTGTAATTATAATGAACATTTTGTGTGTATAAAAAAAATGTCTACCCCCCCCCCCCCAGAACAAATTTCTAATTAAGCCTCTGTTTACTATGTTTTGTATATACTATTCATAAGCAGCATTAAATTAGCCTTATTTATCTATTTATTTAATAAATATTTATGCATACCAGTCATGTGTTTTACACCATAGCCTTATTGACTCAGCCTTATAGGTCATATTGAAATATACAGGTATAATATACAAATTATATGCTGGTATTCATGTATTATATTTTATTTTTTAGGGATGAGGATATGATGAGCTTAGCCAGTTTATTTAGTACAAACCATACTGATAATGATATAGGACAACTTGAAGATTTTAATGAATATGATGGTATTGTATTATTATTGTTATAATTATAGTACATTATTATATATATTATTATTATTATTATTTAGACACTCCAGCCAAACAAAAGATAAACAACTTATCATTTATGACAAATGAAATTGATCTTTTAACAAATAGTTTAAGTAATTCGAACCTTAATCAAGTATCAGGTAAATGTATGGTTTATATTAGTATTATGTTATATGTTATGTTATGTATTTTATATTTTATATTATTTTAATATATAATTTATATGTATCAATTTTCATTATTTTTTTAATTAATATGCATTATTATACATATCTATATTATTAGCATCCAAATATAAAAAAATATTTATCTTTAGAAACAGGCAGTGAAGATTTACAGGTAGTCAAATTTGCAAATTCAAATTTTACAAATGGATCTAATATGTAAGAAACTACATAATTTATTTATTAGTTTTGTTTGTATAATTCATGTCTAAGGGCCGTTATTATAATATAATACTACATTTATTTAGCTCTCAGTTAAGCTAGCATATACTTTTAATTAGTACTGACTTTAACAGAAGCTTAGCATAAATCATTTTTTCAATGTTTTTGCCAGTAATACCAGCTAAACAACTTCAAACAGTATGGCAGTTTTCATTGGTTCTATCGAATTAACTAATGTGATCTTATTTTATTATAATGAAATATTAATTCAATTTGAAAATTGATATTGTATATGATTTTAAAATTATGGATTCTAGACACCAATTGGCAATTTGTTAATATTCATAAAACGTGGCAATTTTATAAAATTTCTTCGAAGATGATTTTAACAGCTAGCAATGGTTTAGTATGATATTGTAATAACAATTTTTTAAAAAAAATAAATGATACATTACATTAATGGAAAGCTTAGCATGACATATTAAAAACGGCCCTAAGAATATTAATTAAATACTTATAAAGACAGCAATATCAAATTATCATTTATTATTTGTATATAAAATAAATAATAATATAATTTCCTATACCTATATTTTTATATTTTTTTTTTTTCAGAAATAATACCAATTTAGAAATAAATATAAGTGATTTAAAGTCCTCTTTAAAACCATTACATTTAAAAAATGTAAGTTATCTATCAATTATATAATTATATATGAAAATAATAAAAAAATTATTTATATTGTATTTAGATTAATACGGATTGTTCAAAAGGTTTTGAAACCAAGACACCAAGTCAAGATCTTTTGGAATGGTGTAGAAATATTACAAAAAATTATGATGGAGTTATGGTCACTAATTTTACAACATCTTGGAGAAATGGCTTAGCATTTTGTGCATTAATTAATTACTTTTGCCCTCAACTTCTGTAAGAAAATTAATTATTTTATATATATGATTATGATAATAGTGTAATGTGTTAACATAAATTATTATTATTAACAATAATTTATCAATTAAAATAAAACTTTAAGATCCTAGATTAGTGCTTTCACATAAACCATTTTTAAACAAAAAATTGGATAAAATAATGAATTATGATTATAAGTAATAATAAATATTAAGCTATAAGCAGCTATGTTCTATGAATTTTAATTTAGAGATTGGCTGATATCAATTTTTAACAATAACCGATACTTTAATATTTCTTTCTGATATTAAACTGATAAATTGAAATTAAATGATATATTTAAAAATCTGAATTTTTACATGAACCGATCATTGGCGTATTTAATGTTGTGATACAGGGTAGGGGGCGGGGTTCAGCCCCAAACACATTTTTAAAAATAAAATTAAGCACTTGTGAATATTTTTTGTTTTGTTTTTTTTTAATAATTTTTAATGATAATATTGTACATCATATAAAAAAAAAATTGAATAGTAAAATATAGGTAATAAATATAATATATTTATAGTTTTAATTTTCGTGATTTTTTAGAGAATTGAGAATATTTTCTTTATATATTTGTTTTAATATATCGTTTTCAATATTTAACAATGCTAAATTATCAAAACGATGTTGATCCATTGAATGTCATAGTCATGTTTTTATTCTTCTCATCACCGAAAATGACCTTTCACTAGTAGCTGTTGATACTAAGAGAATTAGCTACTTATATCATTTTATTTTTAAATTTGTAGTACCGATTCTTTAGAAACTTGTAAGAGATCATCAAGTTCCCATTCATTTTTCTTTACAATTTTTTGTAACAGTCATTTCTGCATTTAATAAATTGGAATCGATTTTTAAAGACTTTTTATAGTAATCAATAAAAGGAACAGATTCATTAATATTTAATTTTAAAAAATGATCAAGAGAATTTGCAATAAATAAACTTTCATTAGAAAATCTATTATTGAGTTTGAAAATTATGGTATCTAAAATTGTGTAATATGAGTGGATTCTCCAATATACTTCTGGGATTGTTGTTAATGTATCAGTATGGTTTGTAACAATTTTACTAGTAATTATACTATTTTGAAGGCGAGTATTTCGAAATATCTTAGGTTTTTTTGATATATTGTTTGGAATATCAATATTTAAATCAAACTCCTTTGAAAAATCTAAAAGTGAATTCCATAAATATTCAAATGATTTTTCTTTTTGTTTTTCTTCCATAGATTTTGTAATGCTTTTAATCATGTTTAAAGCTTTTCCTAGTGTCATTTCTTTACTTTGAAGATTTTTGCTTAATGTATTAATGTACTTTAAAATTTCATGAAAAATGAATGGACTAACAACAAAGTTACCTTTCTTTAGGCTTGTTACGAACCGACCTTTCGGATCAGAAATTATAAATAATGTATTACTGGAAGCAGAAGCTTCACAGTCCGTGGAAACCAATATTTTTATGTAACTAATAATCTATGTCATTAAAATATAAAATGTGTTATTATTGTAAAGTATACATGAACATACTTGTGTATGCTTACATATAATTATATTATTTAAATTATTAGAATTTATATTATTATTTAATATATAATTTATATTATTTAGATTATACTTTACAATAATACATTTAATATTTTAACAAAATAGATTATTAGTTACATAAAAATATCGGTTTTCACGGACTGTGAAGCTTCTGTTTCCAGTAATACATTATTTATAATTTATGATACGAAAGTTCGGTTCGTAACAGGCTATTTAAAATACCTTCAGCCTCAATACAGTTAAAATACTTCAAGAATGATACCATATCACAATTTTCATAACGACAAGCCCAACGTGTATCACTTATCTGCATTATTTCTCTTGGCTTAAAGCTTAATTTTTTTTGTATTTTTATTAATCTATTATGAGAAGATGGCCTAGTAAAATGCACATACAACGATTATAAATTATTAAAAATTTGATTAGAACTTTTAACATTTTTACACATGCTAATTATGACAAGATTTAACTTATGTGCTACACAATGAAAATAAATTACTTTAGGATGAACTTCTCTAATTTTTATTTGTACACCATTAATATATCCTTAAATTTATTTGTAATAATATTGCTGTAATGCCATTGATTTTTCACTAATTGATGTATACGTATACAATATACATACTGACATAAAATCATAAAGAAATAACTTACAAAATCTTTTCATCATTAAAATTAATTTCACTTGCCACAGTTCACAGGTTATTACTCTATTATGTGTATTATAATTGTTTGGGCGCACAACGCATACAATTTATGATTTATTACTTAATATAAAAGGTATTGCTTTTTTAAAATGTAATATTCCCCAGTTCGTTGAAAACATATACTTATTATAATTTGTGAGCTACTAATAATTTACAATTTTTATACCGAATCACATTTAATTTAAGGCAGGCACGCCCCTAGTCCCACCTTATACACCATAGAACTGATATTTAAAAATGAACCCGATAAGCTTTTAATCGCCGCATTAAAATTTTTACTCAATTATAAATAACTTAAAAGTAGATAGTTATCGATAAATTTCATAACATATAAACATTAATAAAAGTAAAAAATTTACCTACACAAACTATTAGTGATTTGTAACTTATCAACATATTATTCAAATACAGCAGCTATATCAGTCTGAACTCTAGTTCTTGGTTATTATATTATCAACTGATAATTATACAAAGACAAGTTTTTTTTTTTTTATATTGATTGTAAAATAAACCAATACCGATAAATATCAATTGCCAATACCGTCGATGTTGGATATTGGTTTGTGTATCGACCCAACCTTAAATTTTATTTATTCATCTGTTTAAAAAAATAGATAATATAAAATTAACATTAATGTAAGGAATAATGCCAATATTATTATTTATATTTTAGAGAATTTAATACATTAAAAGCACATGATATCCGAGAAAATTGTAAAAAAGCTTTTGACGTTGGTGAAAAATTAGGTATTCCACGTCTTATAGAACCATCAGATATGGAAATACTTACCATTCCTGATAAATTAGCAGTTATGACATATTTATACCAAATAAGAGCTCATTTTATCGGTAATCATATAACCAAATATATTATATACTTATTTAATAATTTATAATAATAAATTTTAATTTTTAGGTAACGAGTTAGAAATTCATCAAAATAATAAAACATCTAATGAAACATCATTTATGTCAAGTAAATTTAATGGCCCAGATCAAAATTTATCATTTCAACAGTTGGAAAATGAAAATAATGATGAAGCAATTAATTCTAATGATAAATCGTAATATATTAATAAAATTTAATTATAATAATTGAAAATATAAAAATATTTATATATCAAAATATAAAAATTAACATAATTTTAGAAATAATGAGCATATTGACAATCAAAATAATGAAGATATTCCAATAGAATTGACAATGAAAGATGATTCTAAAGATAAAATTTTAAATGGTTCTAAAAGTATGTTTGAAAAAGTATTAACTTCTAATGAAAAATTGCCTTTTTCAAAGGTAAATTTTATAAAATTCAATTTTATCTTAAACTCATTTAATATTAATGAATTTCTTTCTATTTTGATTAGTTAAAATCATCAAAATCTCCATTAATGAATAAGGAACATTTTGCAAATGCTTCAATTTCTAATATTGAGGAGTATATTAATTTTTATTTAATGTATAAAATAATAATTGTAACATTAATTAATGTTTATTGATTTCAGTGAATCTAACAAAAAGAGTATACGATTAACAAGATCTTTTTCAACTAGTGAGGTAAAATCTCTCTAAATGTATATGTATATAATATTTATGTATCACATTAATTAATAAATAAATCTTTTTTGTTCAGAATTTAAAAAATCCAATTTCTATAGTAAACTTTCTACTTTAAATAGTATTTTATTAAAATATATATATATATATATTACATTTTACTATTTGAATAAATAAATTTGATAAAAAATAATTTAGTATATAATTTTGTGTATAGAAACTGACAATTGATCATCATAACGAATTACGAAATAGAGCTAAATGTCTAGTAGAACAAGCTAAATTAGAAGTTACTAGACGATCTGTGCCACAAACAATTACTCAGGTTAATAAAAAAATTTATTTTAATATTATCAAAAGATTGTTCATTAATTAACACAAATAAATAAATTTTTGTTAGAATGAAGAAGAAAAACAACAAATATTAAGAAATCGGGCAAAAAAATTAATATCTGAAGCACGTAAAAATATTAATGACAATTCTGTTATAAATTTAAAAAATGAAAAGATTGTCGATAAGGTATAATTTTATAATTTTTATTTAGATATCTTATTATATAATTTATATGTTATTCTTTAGTCATTTGACTCGATTGAAAATAATGCACTTGAATCTGGCAGATCTCAGAAATTAATATCATTTACTACATTACTAGATTCAAGTTCAAAAAATGTAAGATACCTATAATAAATTATATTTTAAATGTTACTTATATATAAATTAAAATTTTATTTTTTCAATAATTTCAATATATGTTTGTAGAACTTTGCAAATAAAACTAATTACATTCAAAATGAAATGTTGTCTTTGGAATATGAACAAAATCAATTAGATTTTTTAGCCAATAAATTGGAAGTAAAACTTAGAACAGTCATGGATAAAGGTAAATATATATATATTTATAAATTTGAAATATAAAATTATTTTTGTATCTCTTTAAATCATTATAGAAAATGATCGTGAAAAAGAAGAAGCTCTTATGTCTGAATGGTTTACATTAGTTAATAAAAAAAATGCTTTATTACGTCGTCAAATGCAGTTAAACATTCTGTAAGTTTTATATATTTTCACTTGTTTATAATTAAGAAAAGACATTTTTCAAATTAATATATATTATGTTTACTGCAGAGAAAAAGAATATGATTTAAAAGACAAGTACAAATTGCTGATAAATGAACTTAGATGCATTTCTTCAATTGAAGGTAAGTTAATAATTTCTTCATATTATTTAAAAATTAATAAATGATTAATTTTTCTTTAGATTGGCAAAAGACTGAAGATCAAAAACACCGTGAAACCTTATTGTTAGCAGAATTAATAACAATTGTTAATAAAAGAGATGAGTTAGTTCACCATTTGGATTCACAAGAACAGGCGTATGTGTTATTTGTTTATAATTATTTATTTATTCTCTATCTTTTTCACTCTCTTTATTCCTTTTCATTATTATTTAAGAGTTAAATATTGTCCTTAAATTTTTCAGTGTGACAATTCTAACATTTAAATAATTCTTTGTTCTTCCTGTATTTAATCAATTTTATTTGGACTACAATATATAATATTTTTTTCATAATTTTAGAATTGAAGAAGATGATAAAATTGTACGTGATTTAAATAAATCTGGTTTGATTCATCCCAATAAAAACTGTATTATTCAGTGATTAATTTAAAATTTAGTTTTATAATTTTAAATATCTAACTACAGAAAATTAAATAACCCAGTGTATCAGTTAATATAATTATTATTAATAATAATTGAATGTAACTATTGTATGTTGTTATAGAACTTGATTCCTTATATGATGAAAATTGATTTATTTTAAATTGCATCAATGTCTGTTTAGATATTAATTATATATGATATATATATATATATATTAGTTATATTATATATTATAATATTTTAAATTGTGTATATAATTCTTAATTTTTGTTATTAACCATAAATAAGTTATTTTTGCAAGCTCTTAGAATTTAACAGTTTATAATTATATGTTAATTAAAATTAATATATAATTATATAACATAAATTAATAGGAAAATATTAATAATAAATAGTTATTATTTTAATATAACTCTATTATATTATCTAGTCAGTAGATGATACTTTGTACTTGTGAAACTAATTTTCAATATATTATAATTATAAATAAAATAATAACTCTTTAACAATTCTATAATTCAATTTTGTATTTATTATAGTTATTAAAATTGTTACATTTATAATATTTTATATATTTAACATAATTATTGTATACAAATTTCTCCGGTTGTAATTAAAGTATAAAAATAGAAAAGACAATTGATTTTATCTTAAAAATATTTATTATAATCTCTTGAATAAAAATTATGTTTTTATGCAAAAGTTGTACTTATTAAAAATATTAATAATGGAACTAAGGTTAGCAATAAAAGTAAAACTTCAATAAAATGTTCAAACCTCAAAACCTAAAGTTGCCAATTTTATTGAAGCTCGAATACATATTACTTTACTCAGTTCCAAGTTCCAACTAATTATAAATATTAACTACATTTACGATTTTTTTTTTTTAGTTGTTTAAAGGATAAAAAGGAGAACTTATATTACTGTGGAACATGGAAGGGACACAGGTGTAAAGAGGATAGTGTTGAATTTTGATTAACATTTAAATATAATGATAAATCATTACATATTTGTAAACAATTCTGAGCTAAGTTCATCAGATAATATTATGTATTGGTTAACATTTTTATATTTATCAGTCCTTAATTCTCCATGTTCAATATCAATAATTTATCATAAAACCTCTAAATGAGTAAACAGACAACAGAGTAACCTAAATAAGTAAATACCCAAATCAGAAAGTACTTCCCTCAGAATCGTTTTTCGAATGTATATGTAATGATTTAGAATTTTAGATTTTTGATTTATCATTTAACCTAACTGTGATTACAACCGTGGTTATTATACACAGATATAGTTATTATACAGTCACAGATGACAGATATACATAGGCGTGCGCACGGGAGCAGCAGATGCAGCAAATGCTGCCCCTGAATATCATTTTTTGGACTGTTAATTATTAAATTTCATCATTGATACGAATTCATACGTCATGTATAAATTATATTACATTTGTAAAAAATTCGTTTTTATCAATGAAATATTTTTTAAACAACACAAGATTAATAATTATGGACTGGATTTCTTCAAAAAATGGGCCGAATTTATTTTCTGCTGCTTCTGAATTTTAAATCTGCGCACGCCTATGCAGATATATATATATATCTGTGTATACAGTACAGTATAGTATAGATATCTATGTTATTATATTGAAAAAAAGTAATAATTTATGATATTTTAATGGGCTGAAAATAAAAAAATAAAATTACACCTTTCTGTCGTAATACCTTTTTTTGCAAAATTATTTATAAATTATTTTTGGCGAGGAAGTCGTAGTTTATTTAATTAGTAGATCTTTTTGTCATGGAAATGTTATCATTCTTTACGTTTACACCACAGAGGCACAGACTGATTATATGAAATATTTCACATAATCTGTGTTTACACCGTTACCGTGGTAGGCTATCACAGTATCACTGCTGGAAACGTTTTTGTGAATACACCTTGGTTATACGGAATAGAGTATAAGGACTATAAGGTTACCCTTACCACTACGCATAGTCAATAGATCGCGACAAGAATGTTATTGATAATCATTAACCGTGTCTCTCACTTTCCGCCGCAGCAATTATAGATAATAAAAATCTATGACCTGTAAAGTAGTGCTGTCGGCATAGTAGTGTATTGTATTTGTTTTTGTAGTTTTCAATTTGAAGTCAAATATTAATTTTCGATTTTCAAGTTGCAATGCTGATGTAAGGGCGAAGTTATATTTATTAATAATCAGATTGCTATCGTTACCAGTTTAATATTACAACTTATAAAACATAATTCTGAAACTAGTATAGTATTTATTATATTCTATGATTTTAACATCAATGACCCAGTTCTAAATTCATCAATTGGTACATTATTTTTTGTGTTCGTTTTTTTGATATTGCACTGCACACTGCTTAGTAACTAACGCACAATATAATTATAATATTTTTAATCATCAAAACATCTGGTTCTGGAACGCTGAGCTGTCATTAATTTACACTTACTGCTATTAACATTCGATTGGATCATTTCTTGTGTCATTCATCATGGACGGTACTGAACAAGGTAAGCCGTTTTATGTAAAATATAATATACTCGTATGTAGAGGAGGAATTAGGATGATTAATGTTAGCATATAAAGTGTTTAACTGAACTAATTTTAAATGTTATTTAATTTCTATGAACAGTTTCATACATGTATTCATTATAAAAAGTCATATTGTTTTATTACAACTCAAACAAATGTTTGTATCGCTGATACTCACCGTATTTCCATTAATATAAAACACTACCTACCCATTTTGACTATTTAATTTACTTAATCGCTATTGCTTTTATAATAATGTACCTACATGTAATATTTTATTTTTATTTTATTTTTATGCTGAATAAAGCTAATTGAATACCTACATTTATTTTCTTATTTACCACTACATATTATAATAATGCATAATATTTTAAAATAAAATTTGTTATTCATTTATTATGCTACAATTCTCACTTTCATTTTGAATATTATGAATAATATACAAGTAGGTACCTACAAGTGGGAAATAGACATTTAATTTATATTTATACCTAATCAACATAGGCGCAACTAGGGGGGCGCAAGAGGGTCTTTAGCATCCCTGAGTTAATATTTAGCACCCCTTGTTTTCTTTAGGTCTTATTATAATAATTACAGTAAAATACTGTCAATTTTAAGTTTTAAAGTTTTATTTAGAACTATTTTGTTCAAATGTCTTATAATATTGTAATCTATGAATATAATAAATTGATAATACTGCATGAAACTTAGAAAAAATATAAATTGTAAATGTCTACTTATTAGGATAATAAAATATGTTTAATTAGAATTGTAATAGTGATTCATAAAGACATAAATAATTGGGAAATAGCACTTGATGGTGTGGGGGCACGGTTTATTTTTTGTTAGGTACATAATTTTAGCACCCCCAATATTTAGGCTCTAGTTGCGCCTATGCTAATCAAAAAGAGTATAACCTAAATTACCGAGTATAAATTGTTGTTTGATTAATTATCATAAATCTAGAATAAATCTAGATGTTGTATAATCTAGTACCTATATATTTAATATTTAAAGTATAAGAAATAACAAAAAATCAATATAAAATGTTATTTATTATATGCTATGTAATAGGCTATTTTATTAATTAATATTGGATGATAGGCAATTAAACAATAACTATTTTATTTAATTATTGATTTATTCCTATTCCTATTGGTGTTTTACACCTTTCAAGTTTCAACCCTTGTAAATAATTATAAATTAATTTATTATATTGTATTTATGTTAAGTTAATGTTTTAAAAAAATACTGAAATCTGACCAGAAGTTTAAATTTTAAGTAAAATAAATTACTTATATAAATAATTTTTCTGTAACTTGTATATGAAAATATATATTTCAACTTAACTGCAATGTTGATTTAATAATAGTAATAATATTTTGGAACTTGTTTGTTATCGCCCTGCCAAGTGTTAGTAATTAGTTAGAAAACTAATACAATTTTACATCATAATAATATAAGTGTGATTACTGAACAATTGCAGTTTAGCTATCAATCGTTTTTTTCACTTTTTTTAAAAATAGTTTTCAAGTAGAAGGAATAGCTCGCTATGCATAGATGCTCTGCTTTACGGCACTTTTCGTAAGAATAGAACTACACCCCAAGGAGCTATGGTACACCTACCTAATACCTACCCCATAAACCTGATACTGATTCGGTTAAGTAGTGGTTTTGTGTGACCTAATATCTCGCTTCACAAGACCTTTGAAAATTTCCTGTATGATTGATACCTATTATATTGTATGGGTATAAATAATTCCCCCAGTTTAGGGAGACAAAAAAAAAATAAATACAATTTTATTTAGTATTTATTAATATATCATACATCATACATATTTATTTTATTTATGGCTGGACAATAACAAACAAGTACCAATATTTTAAAATATTTAATGTAGATTCTAGTGTTCTATACAATTATTAAAATCTATTTAGTAATTATATAGTAAGTATAAAGTTAAATATAAAAATTAATTACCTATATGATTTTTATTATAAATAAATGTAAAAATAATATATTTTCCAAATTAGGTACCTAATTACAATTTTTTTAAAAAAAATTCTAAGTAGATATGCTATAAGAAAATTTATAATTTTTCAATTAATCTGTTATACTTTTTTATGTTGTTCCAAAATTGAATTTTTAGTAGAATAAACAAAATAAAAAAACAAAATAAAAAATATAATTATAATAATAATATAATAACCATGTTAACGATATGTTTCTTAAAAAAAAAAAAAAAAAAAAATGTAATAAATTATTAACGATTATTCGGAACATAATATTATTATCATGTTATAATATCAGTATGAATTCAGGAATTTTAATTATATTTAAACGCGAAACGTATATAAATTTAAACGCCTGTGTTTTGTTTTATTATTATATTTATTATAAATTATAATGATATTATGTACCTACCTATAAATTTTTCGAAGAGACTCGTATAATATGTGCCATAAAATTTTAAATAATTTTATTTAATTTAATTTATTTTTAATATATTAATTTTAAAAATTAAATTATGAATGTTTATATTTCTCGACGGTGACGCCACGATCGTTGATATTATACGTCGGTGGGGGTAATATACTAATATCGTGATGTAATAACATTTGTGCATTGTGCGTATAGTCGTAGCAGTAATATCATTTATTGTGTGTAGGTAATGTGTTGGTTGATACCTAGGTTTGGTCGTGTTATATATTGTACGGTTGCTTTTCGTGCGGTGCGCGTCGTTCGCGCTCCGCAGTAGTTTCGCCGGTGCCGCGCGCGCGAAAACTGTGTCATTAGGCACTTTTGCAAGATCAGTGGGTCATCGACGGTAGTCGAAACAGCAACGTTTCTGTGCGCCACCGTCGATACGGAATTTTACGAGAAAAATAATATCGTAATTATTTTATTGTATATGTTACGCTCGATCGTATTATCGTATTAACTAATAACGTGTAATTCCATTCGACAATAAATCCACGAATTCGTTGCGATTTTTGTTCGTCGTCGTTCGCGCCGTTTATTATACACTTACGTCGACAAATCGAAAATCGTAAATTTGTATTTTTGTTGCTCGTTTTTATTCCTATTGCATTTTAATGGAGTGAATCGCGATCTGAAACGAATAAACGATGTTCAAAAAAGAAAAGCCCATGATGTCCGTATCTGCTATCATACAGAGCAGGACTGCGCATCACATGAGCAGAGGTAAAACGAAAAATCATTTGTTGATGATCATCCTTTTATATTTATGATATTACAAATTTTAATTTAATACAAATATTATTAAAATATTATATTAATTCAATAAATTTATACACTACGACTAACGCATCGATATTAGATTTACGAATCAGATTCATTTAAAAATGGGTAACAAATAATCCTACATTATAATTTATTTATACACGTATAACGACGTGTGACGTATGTAAATTCAGAGACGATAATATTATAATATTATTTGCATTTTACGGAAACAAACATAATTTAATATATTTTTATCATATTTCATGTGTACTATGATACATACGTAATATACAATTTATTATTTAACATGATGTTAAATAGGTATATTCAAATCCAAATACTTGGTAATTTTTCTGTAGACGGTTTAAAATAAAACCTTGTATATTTTTTAATTTTTCATTTACCTACAAGATGAAAGTTAAATCATACCTAATTATTATTTATGATTAATTTTATAATTTAAAGTAATTTACGAGTATAATATAAAAACCTTATTTAAAACAAGAATTATTATTTAAATTATAATAACGTGATAATATTATAGTTGAACGAATAATTTGTAAATATTTTATTAAAATATTTAAGGCCGTTGTTATCATAATATGTTGTGTTTATGTTATCTACGTATTATAGATAGGTTTATTATATATAAATACAAATCTACAGTCAAACTATTGACGTTAGTATAATAAACAATTTTTAAATGTTATTAAAATTAGAATTCCACTACCATTCTTAATAATTTATTATTGTGATATAAATTAATAAAATTGCATATTATAATATAACCTTTGTTTTTAAAATATTATATTTAGGTATTATTTAAATATTTTCTATTTAGTAACAATCACGTAAGTATAAATTTGGATTTTGTTAAACAAAAATTGCATTTGCTTACCAAAGCTGTTTATAATTTTAATTTAATTTTTGGAAAATTTTGAAAAAAGAATCTTAATTATAAAGAAATTTTAAATTTAACTCATTTTTTTATTTTGCGTATCTAATAGAAAACCGATTTTATATATAAAAAACAAATGTAGGTATTTATGCTTTTATACCTAAATAATCGACTGTAATGTTGTATATTGTATACATATTTATTTGTACTACCAAACTAAATTCATTAAAATCATATAATAATATATTTATAACAATAAATATAATTGAAAATACTTATATTGATTCATTTATTATTAAACATAGTTACATACATTTAAATATTTCAATTATTTTTATTCGTGTTGTCTGTTCAAAGTCTTTATAATCGACTGTTTTTATTCTTTGGGGTTGCTTAAAAAAAAAAGAAATTCCTTTAATTATCATATATTAGTTTTATTATTTTGTTTGGATTTTACATTTGTTTTATTTTATCATAAAAAAAAAAGTAATCAAATGTATATTTAACATGAAAAATTTTATCTCGCGAATTGACTGTTATTGACAGTCAAAATATGAATATTATAATAATTAGTACTAACGTATTATTAATTTCCTTCGTATTATATCTATATTTAAAGATATATACTTATATTATACTTATAATGGTTTGGGCATATGCAAAATGGTGGGAGGGGAAAAAAATAGAATTAAAAAAAATCATGATTTATGATGAGGATACGGTCGTTAGCTATGTGTTGCTGCCTCCAAGGTCGTTGGGGTACCCCCTCCCAATGTAGAGCATCCTATTTTGCACTCGTGAAGGTCTATCGGTTGGCCTATCTCATGGATTATAATATATAGGTATTCTATTAAATATAATTTCATATATCCTTTATGCTTTTCTTATAAATATAATATTATACCTGTATAATATAAGATTATTGTTTTTTGTGTATGTTATATATATATATATATATATATATATATATATTCCTATATATTATATCATTGTGTGGGGAGGGATCTATATTTTGTATTTAGATTATCGTCGTTAAGGAAAACTATAAAAATAACATTGGTTCTCTTTCTCTTTTTCTTTTTTCTTTAATATTATTTAGTACCTTCTCTTGAACATAAAAAAACCCCACCATCAACTCTCGCTGTATTTAAAAAAATATATATATATATTTACTACTGTGTTGTACTGTTGTGTAACATAAAAAAAAAGCAATAGTGATGTAGTATCCCATCCGTTAGAAAAAAATAATAACATTTCCATAAACGAACACACGTGTACCAACAACCATAATAATGTGTATGGCGTGTTGACTTGATGTTTGTGCTTTTAGATTTCGAATTAATTAGTTAAACGGATTTTTTGGTCGGTATATTTTGCAAAATGTAAATAATGAAATTATATTTAAAATAGTAGGTATACGTTTATGTTTAATTTATAATTTAATTTTAATTTAATTTTTTTTAAATTAATTTTTATATTATAATTTTTCCATTCTAAAATATATACAAATTTATTTATTTATTGTTAAATACGAGTATATACACAATACGTCAATATAATAAATAATAACACTCCGCAAGGGGTAATATCCAAGTATATCGTACCTAGTAATAAAAATAAAAACTTATTTCATATTTCATAATATTGAGTACACTGCGTTCTTTATTTTTAACTTGTACAAACATTTTTTTTTTTTTTTTTTTACTATTATTTATCTTTACAAAATTATATAAAATGTTGGATATTTTACTATTATAATTGTATGCCTAAAATTAATAACTTATAAATTAAATGCTTAAAAAATACAAATTTAAAGAGGAAATATTGTTTTGACCTTGAAATATAATATAGCTCAAACATAATATTATAATATATATTTAGGCATTTAGCAATGTTTATAGTTTATATTACATTATTATATTGATAGATTATACCGCAACGTAAACAAAAATCATACGTTTGGTTCTTGTTATTTATTTACATATTATACACCAATTACTTATTAGTATTGTTTTCGAATTCAAAATAATAATTTTATATGTTGTCATATAACCTTGTAGAAATGCAATTTAAATGAATGTGTTCAATGCACATGTTTATATATTACGTACGACTGTATGAGTGCATAATGCATTAAACTGAATTTCATTTATTTCTTCTTCCAATTATGAATAATAATGAAACCTTGATTGATTAATAGAAATGTTATATTATTATTAGGTACATTAATTTTATATACCTAATAATAATAATAATAATAATAATAATAATAATAATAATAATAATA
>JAIUCT010000142.1:753124-845834 GCA_021307375.1 Tetraneura akinire | reverse complement strand
ATAATAATAATAATAATAATAATAATAATAATAATAATAATAATAATGATAATAATAATAATGTATAGGTTATAATATTTGATTTTCATTGTAAATATATATCAAACCGTTCAGATTTTATCTGGGGTTTTATTGATATAATGAAATGTAGAAGTAGGCATAAGAAATATAATAATTTAAAAACATCCTAATATGCCTATAAATTATAATACATAATATACTATACCTACCTTTTTTTATAATATATTCATTTCGATTTCGAACTGTAAACGGCGTAAACATTATGGTAATCGGAAAATAATAAATATAATATATAAATATATATACTTATATATATTTATATCTATAATCGTTTAAATTAGGTCCGATAATTTTAATAATTTTATTATCATAATATAATATTCCTTCTATAATATTTTTACACGACTCAAAATTTAAGACGTATCTAATAATATTGATAAAAGTATAACTATAATATAGGCTGTATAATTATTTGTGAATAGAATATAAAAATATGATAATATCAATTTAAATTTTGTATTCATTTTTCTTTCAATATATTTTGTATTGTTAACCATACGAAATCAAGGGCACAACACACGCTATAGTCAACGAAAAGAGCATAACTATTATGCAATAAATTGAAGTTTTCAAGGCCGTACCATTATATTATTTGTAAAGGTGAATGTTGTGTATATTTTTTAATTTTAACATTCGGAAAACTCCATAAATATAAATTGACTATTTTACATGTTTGGTGTAACTTATCATAAAATTAGTACTCATTATAATACATTAGTATTTATCAGGTTATTTATTATCTATAAATTATTAATAATTGTTTTTCATAAATAATATGGAATTATATAATTAGTAATTAATAATTACCATAAATATCATAGATTAATTATTCTTAAATATATGAAACAAATATAAAACATATGAATAAATATATGAAATAAAAATGCAGACAATTTTAATTATAATTTTGATAAACTATTTGCATAAAATATAATAATATTATTAACATCAGGATGATAGAATTTTATGTTATTATAAATTTTAGAAATTAGTGTTGAAAATGTGTATAATATGGACATTGGACATATGGTACTGGCACATTATGTATTTGTAAGAAATTACTAAATTTTTCTACTATATTTATTTTCAGGTTTAAGAATTGACAACAATTTATCATTGAATTCAATTGGCCCTCAGTCACCATTAGATCTAAAACCAGATACAGCAACTTTAATGGTTAATTTCAGTACTCCGGAAGATCCCTTGAGCCCTGGGTAAATAATAATTAATACATTATTTTTAAATATTTGTATATTATTTAAAAAAAAAATATATTACACACTTATAATGTATGTATAATGTACTTATAATTGAACGATAAAAATAATCTAATTACCACAAATAGAATATGTGTTCAGGTTCAGTAAAGAATTTTATCTGGTTTATATTTTAGGTCATTATTTAAATTCCTTGATAGTTTTTTATGCTGTAAATAAACTACCCAAAAATTATACAGTCAAAAAAAATCATAAAGGTGATTGTTGTTTGGACGAAAGAAATTTTAATTACTTTATGATAAATAAATATAACACTTTTTAATTCTTGTTTTGCTAATCATATGGGTTTTTACATGTAATGATAAATTAGAATTTTAAAATTATTTACGACGTTAAATATACCAGAATATGTTTCAAAAGCGATGACTTATTTTAAACTTTCAAATCTTAATTATTATTTAACACTATTCTTCCTCCATCATTATCCTTTCCACACCTATAAACCATCGGCTTTTTAATCAAATTATTTTTTTTCCTTTAAGGCTCTTGGAAACCCCTATGTTTTTTCATTAAAACAACGTAAACCTCTGACAATAATTTTATCACTTTGAGTACTCCAAATTAAATTTTGAAAACAATTTTGAAATAAATAGTAAGTTTATTATGCATCGGTCGGAGCACTTTTTCATTTTAATAATTATTTTGGAAAAAAATGAGTTCAAAATATTGGAAAATCATAAATTTGTAATAATGAATAATTAAATTAATATTGGTCAAATGAAGAATCTGCTCCGACCGATGCATAGTAAACTTGTTCACAATTTCAAATATTTTTTTATTTTTAAAATTGAATTAATATTTGTGTCTAAATTTTTGTCAGACATTTAACTATTTATTAGTCAGTTTTAGTTATTATTATAACATATATATAATATACTTATACTATACATATACTTATAATATTTAAAATATATTTAAAATATGATAATTATTTATTAAACTTAAAAATATGATAACATAGTTTTTAAATTAATATAATCCTTTTAGTTCTTGGTTATACTATTGAGTTAGGACGTTAAAAATTGTAAGAAATTATTCTTTATCTTATTTAGACAAATACATTTTTTTTTTTTTTTTTTTTTTTTTTTTTGTTATTAATATATTTACTATCAGAATAAAAATATATTATAGATTCTGTATATGATACATCAGTGTTTCTCAATCTTTTTACTTTGGCGACCCCTTTTTGAATTTCAATTTTTTAGTGACCCCTTTTTTATTTTTTTTTTATATACTCGCATAAATTTTTTGTAGACATTGGGTATTTTTTTTTTTTTTAATACATATAATAATTAAATTATTTTTTTATTAAAATTAAAAAAAAAGTTTATTTGTTATAGTTATACTAAATATTTTATTTTTATTTATATTAAAAAATAATGATATTTACTATTTAGATATTATTATAAAATTAAAGTTCTAATGGCTTGATTGTTGCTGTTGGTTTGAAATTATTTCGTCTATTCTTGGCTTTATAAAATTTGTTAAGCTAATTCTCATGTTTGCTTAAATTTCCAGCCGATTTCTAGTTTTATTTTTTACTGCAGTCATTATAGAAAATCCATATACACACAAGTAAATAGATGAAAATGAAATGAGTACTTTTAATGCTTCTTTGGTCAAACTAGGATATTCATTTTGAATAGATATCCAAAATTTTCCTATATTTTTGTAACATTTAAAACTCTCGTATTCACACTGAACTCAATTCAATCAGTTTCGCTTCATTTGTTAATGATAATATATTTTGATCTGGTTGTGCGAAAGGGTTTATTACCCAATTGTTATTTTTACGGATGTCTTTTGTGGGGTCGAAATATTAGGAAAATTGTTCTTTTAATTTTTTTATTCTTTAATTATAATACAAATTTCACTAATTTCATTTTTTGTCAATATATATATATTTTCCTGGAACATATTAAAAAAATTCGGAAATATACCAAATATCTCGTTATTAATTCGGTTTGTCCATAATTCATTTTTTTTTTTAGAAATGCTTCAATTTTGTTGTACGATATAAAAAGATTAATTTGTGGTCCTTGCATACTTAAATTTAAATCATTTAGAATGATTAATATCGGAAAGATATGCAAATTTTGCTAACCATACATTTTTTTCGAAATAATCACTAAGTGGTGATTTTTTGTCTTTCAAGAATATTTCTACTTCTGTTTTCAGTTCAAACAAATATAATATAATAAACGGCCAAACAATGAGACCTGTTGTTAATAGTGTGTTTTCCGTTTTAAATTATATTTAAACTTGTTATACATAATAACATAACAAGTTTTGGTATATTATTCTCGTATTATTTTACATTTTTGTAATATTTATAATTTATTGATTTTATTATTTGAGATTTTAAATTTTTATAATGATTTAAATCATATAATCGCGACCCTAAATAATTAGTTCGCGACCCCCAGGTTGAGAAACACTGTGATACATCATACATTAATATGCGTATATGTGTCAACATTATTTGGTAAGGGCGCAAAATAAAAATTGCCCTTGGTCGCCAAAATCCTTAATAATCCACTGATAAAGATAACGTAATTATAATAACTGAAAAAACACATAAATCCACAAAAAATTACTTTTATTATTTAAATATTTATTGATATCCTCAGTATCAAACATTACATAGTACTATAGTTGTATAGTACATATTAGTATAACAATGTTGGTTTTACATTGTTAATATTAATTTAATATTATTACCAAAATATGTATTTATAATAAAAAAGTATATTTTTCGTGAATTTGGGCGTTTTAGATTCTGAGCGAAGCGAAGATGTATTGGTTTTACAATGATGTGTGATTTTTGTTTTTTTTATTATTCTGAAGATAGTTTTACTACACGAAATATTGCTCCGATTTTCACGAATAGTATATGTTTCTGATTGGAAAGTGGATGTAGTTGGTACTTTGTTTAGGTCATTTTTCGAATTTCTCAAAATTGATCCTATGCGGTAGAAAAAATGACGAAAAAACGGCATTATTCACGAAAACTGAAATTTCAAGGAATTCGATTTCAATATTTCGATAACTCAGGCAATTCTGAAGTTAGAGACTTGAAAATTTTATTAGGTGTTCTCATAGGTACTACCTATATATATACGTATGTGGTAAAATTTTGGAACCGTTACGTTAATTGACAAACTATCAGATATGGGCATTTAGGTGATTTATAATGAACTTAGAGACTTGAAAATTTTATAGGGTGTTCATTTACGTACTATATCTATATGTGTATCTATATGTATAGTCCCCTATACGTAATATGTGATATAAAATTTTGCGTTTTAAATATTTAATAAAAAAATGTCAAAATTTTAATCAATACCTACTATTACCTACTATTACTACTATTACTATCTTATTACTATTATCTGACTGTACTTTGCTCAAAACCGTTTTTTTGAATGCGATTATCATTGCATTCAAATTCTAATTAAAATTAAACACTATGATTTGCATACCTGTATACCTGCAGCAGTAGTATCAACACTTCTTTTATTTATATTTATGTTTGTAGAATAATTTTCTACGGTGTTCAGTAGATATTATTATAATTAATTATATTATATTTAGGTATATAAAAAAAATAAAACTATAAAATTATTATTTCGTATAATTTATTATAATCTTTATCTTTATAGAAGCAATTCCTAAATCATTAGTTTTAAGTATCTAATAAAAAAAAAAAAGCCCAATAATTAATGCTGTTATAACTTATAAATAAATACAAAAAAAAAAGAGTGCCCTGCCGCGTTCCCAGTTCTGCTGCCTGGCCCATATTAAGAAGAGGTACTATTTTATAAAATAATAAATATAACGTTAAAAAGTTTTTTAAACATTTAATATAATATATACGGCATACGATTAATAAAATGTATAAAAAAAAATATGCCTAAAATATGTAGATATTAAATGGAAAATAAGATAGAGAGAAATGCAGAACAGACGTAGGAAGACAATATCAGTCGGAATGACTGAAATACATTAAGAAAAAGAATAAAAAAATGTAATATGAATTAATATATTATAAATGTAATACAGGGTGATCCAAATAAATTAATACACTCATTTTCTCGGTCAATTTTAATGTTTTTCAATTTTTTTTTTTTTACAAAATATATAGAACTTATAACACTACATTTTTATATAAAAATTCAATTTTTTACAATTTTTTTCTTGCTGATTTTTGAATTTTTATACTTTTTTTTAATGGCATGCTACATATTTATTTACACCAAAAAATAGGTAAAAAAATTATAAGAATTATATTCCTTTGTCATTTTTAATTTTGTTAACTTTTCAATGAACTACAGTGATTTTCATTAAGCTTTTAAATGGATATTTATTAAATAGTGAAAGTACTTTTTCGGAGACGCCAAATTCATTGTTTACAAACACTTTCAATATTAGGTATTTTATTATTAAATCATAATATATTAATATACCTACAAAATATTACGGAGTGTGTATTTCCATTTTAGTATCCAATGATGATGATAAACACAATCAATTAAATACCTATATCTTTAACGTTTAACGATAACCACTATAATAATATAATACGAATACAGATTAGGTGTATTTATAAATAAACCATGCACAATAATTATACGTATTTAATTTTATGATAATAAAATGTACAATCGTATGGAAAATTTGAAAGTGTAAATGTGAAACTGTTAACCGTAGTAACAGTGACGTAAAAAACTGACAAAAGCTCCTCCTGTGTATGAAAAATAAATGAATTTCAAAGACGTATATTATCAAAACGAATTGAAAAAAAATGAAAAATTTCTTTATGAAAATTATTTTTAAAATATTGCCCATGTCATAGAATAAAAACAAATATAGCATGCCATTTAAAAAAAGTAATAAAACTTAAAAATTTTATAGGAAAAAAAATTATATGTTTATGTAAAAATATAGTGTAATGTACACCAAATATTTTTTTGTAAAAAAAAAAAAAATTGAAAAACTTCAAAATTGACTGAGAAAATGAGTGTAGTAAGTTATTTGGATCACCCTGTATATTGATAAAAGTTAATCATAATAGTTAAATAAAATAATAAAATTGAAGAATGAATAAATTATATTAAATTTTAGTTTAATTTTAAATATTTATTATCAAACTATTTCTTGATTTGTTTATAGTTTATCTTTATATGATATAAATTAACTTATAATAATAATGAGAGAATAATTAATAAAAATAATATGTTTATTTTATTTTACAGACTATATAACGTTGATAGAAACAATATGATGAATAATTCTTGTAATACTCAAGATTCATTAATTTTTCCTCCCAATCATCCACTTAGTCGATCCAAACATTTGTGTTCAATATGTGAAGACCGTGCTAGTGGTAAACATTATGGAGTTTATAGGTATGATGTTTCTCAGTTACAATTTAAATATATTTTCTGAATAACAAATATAATAATAAAAATTGGAACTTATATATATTTTATTTTTGTTGTTTATAGTTGTGAGGGATGCAAAGGGTTTTTTAAACGAACCGTGAGAAAAAATTTGTCTTACGCATGCCGTGAAGAAAATAAGTGTACTATTGATAAACGACAAAGAAATAGGTGTCAATATTGTAGATATCAAAAATGTCTTACAATGGGTATGAAAAGAGAAGCAGTTCAAGTAAGTAGTATATAAATTGAAAATTTAATTAAATTATATTTGCTTCATTGCGAGGTTTAAGAATCTAAGGACCCTTGGTCCAATTACTATAATGACTTCCAATTTAGTTTAACATTGGTTTATTAAATATTTGTCTTATATTCATAATAAATTTATATAGAAATAAATAAATAAGTTTTTGTGTTGTAATTATAAAGTTGTTTATATGATTATTCCATTTAAAATATTAATCAATTACTCATTTATGATTATAATATATTTTATTTTCTTATTTTTTTAATTACATAACAATTGTCACTTTAGATTCTGAGCGAAGAGACAAATGTTGTGAACTTTTTATTTATTCATTATATTGAAGGGTATTTTTGAGTAATAATACTGTTCCAATTACCATAAACCAAATTTACCATTAAATTGGGAATTCTTCTCCTACACACTCTCGCTCTAATTCTAATAGTTTAAATTATTATTATTGGTTTACTAAAATTCTATCTACAAATAAGCAATAATTGTTTACAATTTAAACAAAATTCATTGTATATATTTATTAAACATTGTATAACACAAACCTTATATAATACAACAATAATTATAAAAAAAAAATCTTTTAATAATCTTGTATAAAAGGTTCATTGGTGTATTTAAGATTTTGTCAAGGGGATATGTATCAGGAAATATTAAATTGACCCAAAAGGGAATATATTATATAGTTAGGTAAAAACAATTTTATTTATCAAAAAATATCACTTGAAAAAATACTAAGGGGGATTTATCCCCCATAACCCCCTGTAAATAGGTCACTGTATCAATATTACTAGAATTTATAAATAAAAACAATTAACAATACTCTATTTTTATACATATTGTAGTTTTAGTTATAAAAAATATTCATATAATTTTATTTTCTTATTGTATAATATTATAATAACACAATTGACTATATCTGATTAACATGAAAATATAAAAATAAATTGTGAAATTTTACTATTTTAGGAAGAACGGCAAAGAACGAAAGATCAAAATATTGAACCTACAAGCAGTTCCAATATTGATATGCCAGTAGAACTTATATTACGAGCTGAAAATAAAGCAGATACTATAAAAACTCAACAGTCATATTTAGAGCAACAAGTAAGATTTACAAAAAAAAAAAAAACAGAATTAACTATACAATATATTTTATATTAATATTAATATTTTTAGCATCCACAAAATACTGTTGGTGCTATTTGCCAAGCAACTGATAAACAATTAATTCAACTTGTTGAATGGGCAAAACACATACCACATTTTAAAAATTTACCATTAGGCGATCAAGTGTTATTACTTAGAGCTGGTTAGTGAATAAATCAAGTTCTATTTTAATGATCTTAATCATTTTTAAAATACAATTTATTAACTTATATTAATATAATAAAATATTGAATTTTTTTTATTTTTAGGCTGGAATGAATTAATGATAGCTGCCTTCTCACATAGATCTATTAATGTTAAAGATGGTATAGTTTTAGCTACTGGACTTACTGTTGATAGAGATTCAGCTCATCAGGCTGGCGTTGAAGCTATATTTGATCGTGTACTCACTGAACTAGTTGCTAAAATGAGAGACATGAATATGGATAAAACAGAACTTGGATGTTTGCGTACTATAATACTTTTCAATCCAGGTAAATAATAAAATAAATGTTAAATTTAATACTTTATTACATTATTATTCAATATTTATTTTTATATTAATATAAATTATATATTAATATTTTTATTATTTAGGATCTAAAGGTTTGAAGTCTGTAACTGAAGTTGAAATATTACGTGATAAGGTTTATGTTGCTTTAGAAGAATATTGTCGAACTGCACACCCAGAAGAACAAGGCCGATTTGCAAAATTACTTTTACGATTACCTTCATTGCGTTCAATTGGGTTAAAATGTTTAGAACACTTATTTTTTTATAAACTTATAGGAGATTCACCTATTGATACCTTTTTAATGGAAGTTCTAGAATCTTCTCAAGTAACTACATAGTTTTTATTTTAAAACTATCACTTAATAAATATTTATTATAAAAAATATTTTTACTTTTTAAAATTGATTATTTATAAAATATGTATATTCACTTATATAAATTATTATTTAATGGATAAGACATTTTAGCACATAAAATATATTATATAGAGTTATTTATGTAAGTTAAATATAATTATTATTCAAAAAGTTTGTTTTTATATAAATTAAATACTTCAATCAGTGGTTCCCAAAGTATGTGCTACAGTAGTTTACCTGCCGCGTTGATGGATGTTATCTGGTCTAAAACTAACGGAATTAAAACCTAACCTAATCCAAGCTCTAATGGAGTTAAAATTTCACAAGATATGAAATTCATTTTTGAAGATCACATATCACAACTTGTCATCTGGTTAATAAACTTGCATGGATTCCAAATCCATTCAATTCCATTGCACCATCTGAGATTATTTCACTTGAATAAGAGAGTAGTCTAGTAAAGTTATCTTGTAACAATGGTGTAAAAGCAAAATTTTAAAGTATCATATTGATGACCAAATTTTGAATTTCTATAAAAAAAAAAAAAAATGAATATTCCCTTCTAAGTGATAAAGCTCAATGTACTTTAATTCTGTTTTCAACTTCCTATTAATGTGAAACTGAGTTTTCGACAGCCACAGTCTCATTAGTCATTAATTTAATATTTTAACAGAAAAAAAAAATATATATATATATATTAATAATTAAAAATATAGCGCCATGAGGAAATTTCATTTCTAAAATGGTTTCGCTAATTGAATAGGTTTAGGAACCACTGATATAAATAATTATAAAATATATTATATATTTAATTATATTATTGTAGTTTTATTATGTTATAATGTTAATATTATTTAAATTGTTTTATTGTGTAAAATATATTATCCTTATAGTGAAATAAATATAAACATACAAAGATATGATTTCTTCAATATTAAAGGAAGTTTAAAATTACACATAATATGTACTTGGAATATTTAGGAATAGATTGGGAATATTATTTCTATTCAGAAAACCACACAGCTTACAAAGCATAAAGACAATTTTTTGAACAGCTTTTATAGATATAATATAAAAATAACTATATAATTATATTTTATAAATTAATTAATAAAACATGATTAAAACTTGTTTATGTATGCTAAAATTCAAATAAATAACTTTTTTTGGCGATGGTGACCTACCAGCTGACTTTTTCAAAGATATAATTCCATTAAACTTTTCATTTTCATATTCTTAATTATTTATATTTTTAAATATTTAATATTAGATACAATTTAATGATTAAATATGAAATTAAAAAATTGTTATACTTGTATTAAAATTAAGAATATTGATATATTCCCAAATACTAGGGATACTAGGGTAGGATAATATCATTTTTTTTCCAGAAATTTTTTTTATTTATTTATTATCCTCTTCCACAGATTAAACAGTTAGAATAATATAGCCTTCTTAGCATTTGCTCTAGATCAGTGATTCTAAAGTACATAGAAACCAAATTAAAATATACTTAATTATTACTTATAAATTTATAATATTTAGTATTTGTTTATCTATATTGTTTTTTTTTTAATTCTCGCTTTGAAATCAATTTCATTTGATACATTTTTTTTTCTATCAATTTACCTGAAAATGATGGTTTTTTGGTCAAAACACACATGTACCTTTTATATATATATATATATCAAAAACATAGTTACTTACCAAATATATCTACCAAATTGTCTTTAATGAAATTATAACTGCATAACTTCTCATACTAATATTATATCAGATATATTTTTTCTAATATGAATAATAACACAAAATTATAATATTCAAATATGTCCAATAGTTTATTGTAGGTAATTATTTAAAAAGCCCGGTGCCGATGAGTTTTTAAATACAAAAACTTGCTTGTATATATATTTATATTAAATATTACATTTAAAAGATAATATTTAGAATCCTGTAGAAAAATTGTATATGTATGTTTGTTTCTACAAAAATAGTACATAATATAAAATTCCAATATACTCGTATTAATAATATAATATTATGATTTGTTCGATATATTCTAGAATATTTTACTTCGCATAATTCGTTCAATATTTTCTAGAATATGTTTCTTTACGAACTGGTTAATCATATAGTGAAATAAATTACACAATAAACAAATGTACTGTCCATTTTATGAAAAATTAGCCATTTCATGAATTATTTAGACGTTTTCATTTCATGAAGTGTTCAACTTTTCATGAAATGGATGATTTCACAAAGTGGCTATGACATAAATATATACTTTGGATTGAAATATGCAAGTCTCGAATTTAGAATGAGCCAAATGTCCGATTACAAGTAAATTTACCGATTAACACATTTTTCGATCAGAAACTACAATTCTAAGCAAATAAAATTCAAATGATAAACAATGTCTATTTGCCGAAACACATAAAATACGTTGAAAATATAGGTAGGTATGTGTAAATTGTGAACACTCATAGAATCTTGACGGATATTATAAATATTTTCATTCCACCTTGTATTTACACAATTCAAATTGTAAGATGGTTTATTAATTTTCTATATGTCAACAAAAATTTTCGAGAATGCGAATACTGAATAGGTAGGTACCTATCTTTTGTTTAGACATTAAACTGTAACACATGTTAAATGTTATTCTTCTATCTACATGTTAACTATCAACTAGGTATAATCCTCCTAACACCTAATTTACATTAATATTAATTGTATTTGTATAGACTACAGGTACAATATCAATAATAAATTATGCTATACATTAGATACATTAGATAAACTATAAACAAGATCAAATAGATAATATTATAATAATAATATTACGTAGTGGAAGAGGTTCACGGGTACGGTACGTAACTCACACACACTAAAGCATAATAAATTGCCTATACACACTCCTTACAAAATTACCAACTTGAACCATCTTAATTATATGACTTAATTTGTAAAATTTTTGTTATTTAATATAATATCAATTATATTATCAGCGTTGCAGTGTAAACTTAATTTGTTGCCCAATTGAATACTGGCCATCAAAAATAAAGCCCTCCTCCCGAAATAATATTCCGATACGGAACTGACCAACAATATGAATAATAATTTGGTACACAATTGGGTAAGTACTGGTTGTATTAAAAAAAAATTAAAAGTTAACTATAACAATATAATTTGTATAAATTTCAAATCTATCTTATTAGATACATAATAATTAGTAATTTAAAATAAATTATGAATAGTATAAAATCAAAACGTGTAAAAGACTGGAGAAATAAACAGAACTTATTTTCGATTTTGAGCCTGGCGACAAATGTATTGGTTTTACAATGAAGTACCTATGTCTATTGTTTTTTTTGTTTTTATACCTGAAGACACTTTTACTACCGGAAATAATGCTCCAATTTTTACGAATAGCACATGTTTCCAGTTGGAAAGTAGATGTAGTATTGTAGTTGGTACTTTTTTAGTAAATTTCTTAAAATTGACCCTAAGCAGTAAAAAAAAACGACGAAGAAACGGTATTTTTCACGAAAACTGAAATTTTGTCGAATTTGATTTCAATATTTCACGATGATTCGAGCAAATTTAAAGTTAGAAACTTGAAAATTTCATTGGATGTTCACACAGGTACTATATATATGTGGTAACATTTTGGAACCGTTACTTTAATTTTTCTATAAAATATAGGACTTTGAATATTTCGTAAAATTCTCGTTTTTATGTATATGTGTATAATATTTGATAAAATTAGCAATTTTGGGCATTTAGGTCTGAAAATTTTACAAAAGTATACTTACATATTACTTAACATCATACCAAAATTTTAGAAAAATCCCTTGTTTCAATTTTTTTATCGTAGTTTAAAGTTGATATTTTTAGTTTAATTGAAAATATGAAAAAATAACGAAAAAACGGCATTATCTGACTGAACTTCGCTCAGAATCGTTTTTCAAATGCAATGGTTTATCATTGCATTCAAATTCTAATTAAAATTAAACACTATGATTTGCACACCTGTATCACTGCGGCAGGAAAGACTTCGTCTTTTTTATATATATATATTTTTTTTAAGTGTGTAAACACTTTTCTACTCGAAATTGGTCTTTGAATTTCACAAATAGTGAAATAGCATATATGTTTCCAGTAGGAATGTGGATGTAGTTGGTACTTTATTTAAGTTTTTTTCGCATTTCTTGAAATTAATTCCGTGACTTAGAAAAAACTAAGAAAAAATGACGAAAATATAGCAATTTTTAAATATTTAAGGAAATCGAAAAATTAACAAAATCAATATTTACATATTTCATGATCACTCAGGCAATATCGAACTTAAAAATTATATTTCATTCAATGTTCACACATAGATAATATATATATAGTATATATCTTATATCTTATATGTGACAAAAACATAGGAACCGTTACATTAGTTTTTCCACAAAATAGAACTTTAAATAAATCAAGGCTTTGCACCCGAATTAACCAGAACCCGTAACACCACTAAAAACCCTTAAAAAACAAACACCTGAAACCCTTATTACCCTGAATAGTATTTATTTAAATAACCCGAATTAACCCATAACCTAAATAAAAAATTCTGGTTAACCTAAAACCCAAATGAATTTTCAAATTAAGAATTACTCCAATACGTTATTATTTGTATATATATTTGATATAAGATATAACTTTACATAAAATAATTTTAAAATACTAATTCTTAACTATTGTATACTATTGTGAATATGTATACTCTACAAAAGAAAACATATAAAAATTACAATTATTTATAATTATTATAATTTAAACTATTATCCTAATGTCTATTACTGTCAAATACTGATGATAAATTGACATATTTGGGTAAAAATAATATCTTAATTCTTAATATAAAATACAATTAATTAAAAGTATAACAAAACGAATTTAAACATGTTTATTATTGATGTATTTTATTTATTATTATTATGTATTTACTTAACACCCGAATTAACCATTATTAACCCGAATAATAACCGTTATGAGTACCCTAATATCTTGTAAAAATTTTCAATGTGGTGTTTAAAAACCCGAATACCATCAACACCTGAAACCCATAACCCGAATAAATAATTCGGGTGCAAAGCCTTGAAATAAATCCTAATTTAATATTTCTATGAGCGCCTTTGATTTTCTACGCTTATTCGAATATTTGGTCGCAAATAATGGTGTAAAAACAAAAATAGGTGTTTATTCGGCATCAAAAAAAAAAAAAAAACGTATTATTGTTAAATAAAATTTAAAAAATTTATAATATAAAATACTTTTAATATAAAAAAAACCGGCTTGATCTCAAATTTCAGTTTGGAATTTTCGATAACTCAAGAAAACAGTGGCTGAGTGGCGTATATAATAGTGTCTGTAATTTGTTTAATGATGAACTGATGATAATATGTAGCATGTAGGTATTATAAAATATAAGTAAAGTTATGTGTTTTATTTATTACTAAATACTAACTAGTAACTAGTAACTAGTATTTTAACGGATTTATTATTTTTTTTATTTCTATGTTTTTTAACTTATAAACGACATATTCCGACTACTACAACGTGTAAACAGAATTTTTTTTTTTTAATTTCTTCGTTTTTCAACTTCAAAACGATATATACGACTACTTTAAATGTGTTAACTAGTATTTTGAACGAAAAAACCTTTTTTTTTTTTTAATTTCTTTGTTTCTCGCCCTTCGTCTATAATTACAAGTTGTTATCTAGTAATTTGAATGAAAATTTTTTTTTTTTTAATTTTATCGTTTCTTGACTTATAAACGATATACCTACTCGTATTCGACTACTTTAAACGTGTTAACTAGTATTTTAAACGAATAATTTTTTTTCTTATTTCTTTGTTTTTCAATTTATAAACAATATATTCGACTACTTTAAACGTGTTAACTAGTATTTTAAACGAATTTTTTTTTTAATTTCTTCGTTTTTAAACATATAAACTATATATTCGACTATTATATAAAAAAAATATAAACAATTTTATTGAAGTTCAAATACATACATATTACTAAACTCAGTTCCAAATAATTCTGAATATTACATTTATAATTTTTTTTTTTTTATGTTTTGTAGCTGTTTAAAGAATAATAAGAAGAGCTAATGCTGCTGTGAAAGGTCACTCAAAATCGTATTACCAAATGTAATGCTTTATCATTGCATTCAAATTTTAATACAAATTTAACACTATATTCTTTAAAGCTGTATCTCGTCCACAGAAGTATCAGTTCTTCTTTTTAATTTTCATGATAATTTCTTGAAATGGCGACCCACATAAAAGAAATCCAAATATCATGTTCATATTTTTTTGTTATAATACAAATTTAATTGTTTGTACGTACAATTAAATGTTGGTTAATATACAGTTTATTAATTTATACATTTTTGTTATGTACCTTTTTAACATTATTAAAAATATTTGTGTTTAATCGTAACTAAATATGTGGTTTATACCGCAAATACAATTAAATATTGGTAAGTGGGGTTAAGGATGGGCTGGGGTGGCAATTTTTTTTTTTGCCCCAAGGGACATATATCCTAAATGCGCCACTCTATATACCTAAACATTTTTGCTACCTAAAAACCGTACAATCACAAAGAATGCCAATTATTATATCTAAGGTACCGTTGGATTATTAATATTAATGGATTCACATAAGGACGTTAATTTGCCGAAATAAATGATTCTATCTCGTGTTCTTTAATTTTTATTTAAAAATATATAGTTACAGTAAATATTAATTATTACATAATTTTCATAGGCGGTTTAAATTGAATTTTACAATAATTTTGATGGCTACAGTGTCACGTTAAAAAAAATATAATAATAATTTGTTCACACATATTTATAATTTTTTGACACATAAATATATTAAAAAATAATCAAAATGATTGTGTGTGCAATTAAGTATATTGATTCATCATTTATGTATGGTTTACGGATCATTTCGATTCAAGACTTTTCCCAAGGTCGTATAAATTCAACTATAAATACAATACAACCATGTACTTCATTATTCTTGGTAAAAGATAGACGTAATTTGTATGTACCATAAAAAAATATTTTGGGAATATCAGCTTGACCCATTACGTATGAAAAATCTACACCTGGACCTGTATAAACACCCTGAAATAATAAAACATCGAAATTAGTATTTAATTATGAATAACAAAACAATCAGTTCAGGACTTATTATATTACCTATTTGATATTTTAATATTGGTAACGATTTTATTATTATTATTTTTTTTTATATATACGAGATACATAATATACAATATACATATAATAATTTTACACTTATGGGTAAGTTGTTTATGAAATAATAATTATTCTGGTGGTTAGGTCAGTGTTTCCCAACCTTTTAGTTATGGCGACCCACACAAAAAAAAAAAAATCCAAATATCATGTATTCATATTTTTTTGTTATAATATAAATTAAATTAATTTTTAAATTTTACTTTTATTTCTATTTTGCAATTTTATAATTTTTATGATTTTATCCTTGTAATTAGTTAACTAGACCCATAAAATTATTTCGCGGCCCATAGGTTGGAAAACACTTGGTTAGATATCACTTGTAATCTTAATCGCATAAAACTATTTCAACAAAAAAAATAAAAATAAAACGGTAAAATTTTCGAAATTCTAATCTTATATCAATGTTAATGTTAACGTTAATCTACCAACTCGTTATTACAAATACGTTATCACTACATTATAATATTATGTTTTATATTATATTATAGCCATTTTTAATTTGTTATTAAAGATAAAATTATTTAAGTAAAAAGTTAACTCTTTATCAATAAAAATTAATAATATTAATATAAAAATATTATAAGAACTATAAATTGTCATTTGACTGTTTTCGATGAATAATATTTTCGTACAATTGGAATAGGACAAGTCATATTATTTATTCCAAGACCAGTCAACAATGTTCTCCAAGACGTATTTCCCAATAATTTCTTCATTCCATTACAAGCTTTGGGTGCTTTGTAATTGTAAACATTGTCTTTCCAACCTCCAATAGAATCTTTTATAGACATACTTACATCCAACTATAATAAATTACAATGCTCATTTTAATTTTAATTTTAATTTTAATTTTAATATTAATTTAATTTAATAATTATATTTTTTATATTATTACATGTTATAAATTAAATAATTAATATACAAATATAATCTAAGAGCTGGTACATAATGACATTATATTATTTAGAAATCTGATATTTTTTTTTTTTTTTTTTTTTATACTGAATAATACGAGTATAATACTAGTGTATACTCGTATGACTATATTTTATTGTTTTTACTAAAATAATCCAAATACAATTTCTCCTGGATGGTAATAATTGTTAAACCAGATAAAAATGAAACAAATCTAAAAAATTAACATTTTTCATTCCATAAATGAAATAATGATATTATGTAATAATTAATTGAGTAGGTATTTACTATTTAGTTAACTATTACTGGTATGTATCATATATAATCATAATATTCATGTGGGGAAAAAAGTAATATTAAAAAATAATGACATAAATCAAAATATAATACTAGTACTATGTTAAATAAATGACAATATCAACATGAATATTAAAAAAAAATAATAATTAATTAGATTGCGTTAATTTACTTTGGATTTCTTTAACAATTTGTTGAGAATACATTTTATTTCAGTCAAAATATTTTTTTTTTTTTTTTTTTTTTTGTTTTACCATAATAATAATTTTCATATCATTTGAATCGAATTTTTTATATTATTATAACAATAAGAAATTAAAATATTTTTACACATAAGTTTTTTGTTAAACGTAATATTATATCAGAAAAGTTATGAAATTTAATTTAAATAAAAAAAAAAAAAATAAAAAATAATTTCAAAATTTCAAAATTTATTACATAACGTGTTATAATAAAATAATTATAGGATATTGAATAATACTCACGTTTAATGTATCATCTATTATTTCATGAGTTGTAATATTCCCTTTAAATTCGGTTACGTTAATTGATTTTTTATTTATATACAAATTAATTTGTATTAAGGTTGGTAGAGGAACGCAACGTATTACTCCTCTTAACACTGCTTTATACTTACCCTGGAATAAAAATGTAGTTATTGCTTTTTTATAATAATAGCCGAGATCGTTTATTAATTTATTATATTTATATTGATTAGTCGTGAAAGTAATAACTAATAATACTTTTATAATATTGTTATATACTCACACTAGGTAAATTCGGATATAATATTGGATTCTCACGCGAATCGACGTTACTCAAACAAACAATCACGAATGAAAAAAACACAATAATATGTCGCATATTATTCAATTTTCTATACCTTTCGATAGCGTTCAGTATGAAATATAGTATAAAATATTTATTCCCGTTATAATACAACAAATAACTATAGATGCTCTATAAACATAAGCGATAAATATTTTTATTGAAATGAACGATTTTTCGTTATCATTCCACATTTAAATACATAAATTATTCATGTTATTGTACTCGTATGAATGGACGAATTATTAATAATTATTATGGAAATAATCTAATTTCTAATCTATACTCGATTCCAAAACGAGAGTACTGTATATAATAATTTCACGTTTCAATCGACACGAATTTGCCAGATAAAAATTGAAATTGAATGTGAATGTGAATAATAATAGGTAATAACAATAACATAATGATCATATATACTTATATTATAATAATTGATGTAATTGTGTTTTCATTAATAATCATTCACGCAACATATGGCGATGTTATCAAACAACGTGAAAGTCGTGTTACCTATAAAACTGGAAAAAACAAGATATATAAGTATAAATATTATTATAGTACCTATATATATGTTATTATTAAAAAACAATACAACTTAGGAAAACAACAGTATAATCGACCGTCATATTATTTCATTGAACCGAAATACTGTAACCACTATATTATAATATTATAAATACATTTTTTTTTATTTTTTTTTTTCATAAAATCATAATATTATCGTGTATATAATAGAATACAATAATCCTGATTGATCTACGCTATTACATAGGTCGTGAATTTACGTGGTTTGGGGTATACCACTAGATCAATTATTTACTGATTGTGTTCGTGTATAATATTTCTGGTCTTTTCAAAAAATTGGAAATTTAATATACTATATACTATGTACTAGGTATTTATTTTTAGGTCACATTCCTAATAACTTCATCAATCTTGATTCTTGATGCAGGGATCTTTGCATCTGCAGGGGCGTCATTTCTGCTTTTGAAAGGGGCAACTGATTAAATTTGCCAACTTCATAATATTTAAAAAATACATACAGTGCACGCAAATACAAAGAACATTCACTAAAAACATTATTAATATTTATACAAACGTTGCACACACGAGTATTTACTATTTAGTGTTTGAGAAAATAGTGGCACTTCAAAGAGATTTATTTTACTACTATTGGAAGACGTTTTTCCCGTTTTTTTTTTGTTTGTGTCTTTACACTTTTGTCACTTTACAGTGTATAGAGTCTATACTTAGATTAATAATGAAAATGTCCCCGTTACCATAAAAACGTCCGTTATTGAGAGGGGTCCGTAAGGGGAGGTTTTACTGTATTCTGATTTCATGCGTTTAATTATTTGTATAGTGTTGTTATATAATATTAATAAATTGTATTATTTTTAATCTCCGAGTTTTAAGAAGCTCACCGCCCGCCCTCTCAACGCCACCCTCAAAACTATCGCCCCCCCGGAGAGACCGAAATGCCCCCAAGGGGACCCCGTTAAGAACCACTGGTATAGACTTTATAGAGTGTACATTTATTTTTGATGTTTCAATTACTACTTATTATTTTTTCAGTTTTAATTTAATTTTATGAAAATCGACTTCACAGATGATCAAATTTTAAATTTAATCGACCAATACGAATAATATCCCGTTTTGTGAGATTCTAAAGAAGGAAAGATAAATTTTATAAACTAAATAATAATAAAAAAAAAAAAGATGCCCGGGACGAAATCAATACAACTGCCTGTACCAACATCGAAATTGAAACTTTCAGTTCATAGTCAAATCACAGTACAATACTACGTTCACCACATTCATGGACAACATTAAAATCAAATATGCTCTAAACCGGTGTATGGTGGTTATATGTGCCATGTGTAGTGTTTACAAACATGAGATTTGATATCATGTTTGCACACTATAAATCTATAATGTGGATGCTCCTTAAGGGATCAAAATTAGTAGGTAATGTCATGATGATAAACAAAGAACATGAATTGTTTCAATTTATCCAATTAAATAATAATATTATACATTAATTTATTAAATTAAGTTATGATTATTTTTATATAATTTATTTATTTACTTATCCCATAAATTGCCTATCAATAAGTACCTACAATCGATGAATAATAATATAAAATAATTAAATAAATATTAATCATTTAATCATTTGTATATTCAACAGCACTTAAATTAACATATCGTTGTAAAATACATGTAGGTACCTAAGACCTAAGTATATCTATTTTTAGAATTTCTCTAGATTCCATAGACGTGGTTCGCGTAATAACGATTATCATAATCCACTATTTCAGGGAAATTAATTAATAAATCGTAAATGTATCGTAAAGAGAATATTATCATTCATTATAAATTTATAATGAATATTATTTAATTTCTGAGTACAAAGAAGTAAATGGTAAATACAAATATAGTATTGACAAATTTTAGCATTTGATCATCGGTTAAAGAATCACCAACTTTTTAAAATTTCTTTGAGTGGGCATTTGCCATAGTCTGCTCCCCCATCAAATGACACCCTGAATATGTATATATGTATTATATATATACATATATTTATATAGTAGTTCGTTACCATACAGAGTTTATTTTCAATTTGATCACGATATGATTAAATTTAACGATAAAACATGGAAATATGTTATTAATATTTATTATTATATTTTTAAATCATTTTGATTGGTTTACAAATAATCACGACATTTCGGTTGACAATGCTCCGATTTTCACGAATAACATATGTTTCCGGTTGGAAAGTGGATGTAGTTGGTACTTTATTTAAGTCATTTTTTGAATTTCACAAAATTTATCCTAAGCGGTAGAAAAACGATGAAAAAACGACATTTTTCACGAAAACTGAAATTTCGACGAATTCAATTTCAATATTTCACGATTAACTCGGACAATTTTGAAGTTTGACACATGAAAATTTTATTGGGTATTCTAATTGGTATTAACCACAACGGAACCGTTACGTTAATTTTTCTACAAAATATAGGACTTCGAATATTTCGTGAAATGCTCGTTTTTATGTATATAATGTTTGATAAAATTGGCAATTTTTGGTATTAAGGTCTGAAAATTGTACTGAAGTATACTTTCATATTAAAATATTAGAAAAATCCCTATAGTCTCAATTTTTTTTTATAGCCGTTTAAAGTTGACATTTTTAGTTTAAATGAAAATATTATGAAAAAAATGACGAAGAAACGGCATTATCTGATTGAACTTCGCTCAGAATCGTTTTTTCGAATGCAATATTCGTATAATTTTTTAAGCTGAAATATAAAATAAAACAAATCATAGTGTTGTATTATGTATACGATATAAATAATGCGTAACTATGTCACTATGAAGAAGTCGTATCCGCGTGTAAACTATATTCGCGTATTAAGGAGAAAATAAATATTCGTTTTGAATAATTATTATGATATCTTTATTCTATGATTATTGATTACCTCCAAATTATTAAATTTTTTCCTTATTCGTCCTATAATTAAAAATACTAGTTATTATCGATTTGTATTGATAATATAATTATTAAAATATCGTACTTGATATTAGGTATAAGTGTAATTCAAAACAACCCAACATTTGAAACTTCAATAAAAAAAAAAAAATAATAATCATAATAATAATAATTTAAAAATCATTGGGCAGTCATTTTTTTAAACAATTTACATAAAAATCCACAATTATTATATCAAATTAATATTTTATTTTGGTTTTTGTTTTCAGATTGAACAATCGAAGCGACAATTAATTTTTTTTTAAGGTTTGAAAAATGCACTTAAAACAGGTACCCCAAAATTTTTTATATAATTTGTACAAATTTGATATCACAATTCCGAAATTTTTACACCTTTATAGGTAATTTTTGTAGAAATTTGTAATTCCGAAATTTTGCTCAGTGTAGTAAAATACATTATTTTGTTTCGTTACAAATTTGACTTCAAAATTTCACGATAACTCGGGCAATTTTGAAAATAGAGACTTGAAAATTTTATTTGGTATTTACATAGGTATTATATATATGTGGTAAAATTTTGGAACCGTTACGTTAATTTTTCTACAAAATTTTATTGAAGTATACTTACATATTACTTAACATGATATAAAAATATTAGAAAAATTCTTAATTTCTTTTTATAGCTTTTTAAAATTTATATTTTTAGTTTAATCAAAAATATTATGAAAAAAATTACGAAAAAACGGCATTATCTGACTAAACTTCGTTCAGAATCGTTTTTTCAATTGCAATGGTTTATCCTTGCATTCAAATTCTAATTAAAATTAAACACTGTGATTTCACAACTGTATCCCTTCCCTTGATTTATTTTTTTATTTTTGTTGCTGTTTAAAGAATAATGAGAATAGCCCTTACTGTTGTGGAAGGTCTCAAAATCAAATTTCTAAATGTAATGATTTATCATTACATTCAAATTTTAATCATCAAAATTTTACACTATCCTCATTAAAGCTGTACTCGTCCACAGAAGAATCAGTTCTTCTTGAAAATATTATCAAATATTGATCGCATAAAATATATGGATAATAATTATATTAATTAATAATTATATTAATAATTATATTAATTATTATTATCTATTTTGAAATATCGTATATAAAACGTGTTTCAGCGACGGCAAGCCGGTAATGGTTTACATTGTCGTTATTACTTCAATGCCAATTTTATTATTTTGGTTAAATAAAATATGTATGGTCAGATTTGTCAATAAATTGTATAATAGTATTTACATTTTTTTTTTTTTTTTTTTTTTTTAGTTGGAGGGTTGGTTTACTAACCAGTAATTTATATATATAGTATTTATTAAAATTCTTAGTATATTATTCTTTTTTATACCTAAACCATCCATCCAATCACAAAAAAAATGTCATTTATTATATCTAAGGTACTCTTAAAATGACCATTGGAATATAATATTAATGGATTTACATAAGGACGTTAATGATCAACATAAACTCGTGTTTATTAATTTTTATTTGAAAATTAACTAATCCCTGGAAGTATAGTTACTTAAATTATAATTATTACATGATGGTTTTCATGGTGGATTAAATATTTGAATTTAACAATAAATTTGATGTCTACAGTGTCTCGTTAAAAATAAATAAAATAATAATTTGTTCACACATATTTAAAGTTTTTTGATAGGTACATAAATATATTAAAAAATAATCAAAATGATTGTGTGTACAACTAAGTATATTGATGCATCATTTATGTATGGTTTACGGATCATTCCGATTCAAGACTATTCCCACGGTCGTAGAACATCAACTATAAATACAATACACCCATGTACTTCATTGTTCTTGGTAAGTGATATACGTAATTTGTATGTACCATAAAAAAATATTTTGGGAATATCTGCTTGAGCTATAAATAATGAAAAATCTACACCTGGACCTGTATAAACACCCTGAAATAATGAAACATCGAAATTAGTATTTAATTATGAATAACAAAATAATCAATTCAGGACTATTATGTTAATATTAAGATTATATTATTTGAAATTTTAATATTGGTAACGCTTGTTTAACGATATTATTATTTTATTTTATATATATATATATATATAATAATAATAATAATTTTACACCTAGGTATAGGTAATTTGTTTATGAAATAATAAATATTCTAATGGTTAGGTAGGTATTTCTCAACCTTTTAGTTATGGCGACCCACATAAAAATATCCGAATATCATGTTCAATTTTTTTTGTTATAATATAAATTACTATAATTATTAAATTTTACTTTTATAATTTTAGATTCTGAGCGAAGCTAAGAATGTATTGGTTTTAGTGGTTTTACAATGATGTGTGATTTTTTTTTTGTTTTTTTGTTTTTGTTTTTTTTTTTTTTATGTCTGTGTACAAAAATTCTACCCGAAATAATGCTCCGATTTTCACGAATAGGGTATGTTTCCGGTAGCAAAGTGGATGTAGTTGGTACTTTACTCTTTACTCTAATCTTTACTTTTACTTTACTAATTTCTCAAAATTGACGCTATGCGGTAGAAAAAACGCCGAAAAAATGACGAAAAAACGGAATTTTCGCGAAAAATGAAATTTCGACGAATTTGATTTCTTTATTTCACGATAACTCAGGCAATTTTTAAGATAAAGACCTGAAAGTTTTTTGGGATGTTCACATAGCTACTATATATAAGTGGTATAATTTTGGAACGGTTATGTTAATTTTTCTATAAAATATTGGACTTTGAATATTTCGTAAAATTCTCGTTTTTACGTATATAATGTTTGATAAAATTGGCAATCTTGGGTATTTTGGTCTGAAAATTTTACTGAAGTTTACTTACATATTTCTTAATATCATACTAAAATATTATAAAAATCCCAAGTCACAATTTTTTTTTATAGCTGTTTTAAGTTGATATTTTTAGTAAAACGAAAATCTTACAATCCATACGTATAAATAAATATTCTGAAAACACTTTTACTACCCGAAATAACGCTTCAATTTTCACGAATAGCGAGTTTCAGATGTAAAAGTGGATGTAGATGGTACTTTATTTAGGTCATTTTTCGAATTTCTCAAAATTGACTATAAGCGGTAGAAAAAACTTCGAAAAAATGATGAAAAAACGGCATTTTTCACGAAAAATGAAATTTTGACGAATTCAATTTCTATATTTCTCGATAGGCAATATTTAAGATAGAGACCTGAAATTTTTGGATGTTCACATAGCTACTATATTTATATGGTAAAATTTTGGAACCGTTTTTAAATTTTTTTACAAAATATAGGACTTCGAATATTTTGTAAATTTCTCGTTTTTACGTATATAATGTTTGATAAAATTGGCAATTTTTGGTATTAGGATCTGAAAATTTTACTGAAGTATACTTACATATTACTTAACATCATACTAAAATATTAGAAAAATCCCTAATCTCAATTTTTTTTATAGCTGTTTTAAGTTGATATTTTTAGTTCAAACGAAAATTATAATTACTGAACTTCGCTCAGAATTGTTTTTTCGAATGCAATGGTTTATCATTGCATTCAAATTCTAAGTAAAATTAAACGCTATAATTCGCACAGCTGTATCCTGTGCGGCAGGAGTATCAGCTCTTTATAATTTATTTTTTTCTTAAAACTTAATCGCATAATCCTATTACAACATAAAAAAAAAAAAAAAAAAAAACGTTAAAATTTTCAAATTCTAAATTCTAATCCTACACATAGGTATTTGAGTGATAATGTTAACGTAATAAAATCTACCAACTCCTTTTTACAAATACGTTATTATTAAATTATAATATTATATTATATCCTTTTTTGCTTTGTTATTAGAGATAAAATTATTTTAGTGGAAAAGATGATAAACCCTAATTAAATCTTTATCAATAAAAAAAATAATGTTAATATGAAAATATTATAAGAACTATAAATTGTCATTTGACTGTTTTCGATGAATAATATTTTCGTACAATTGAAACAGGACATGCCATATTATTTATTCCAAGACCAGTCATGAATCTTCTCCAAGACGTATTTCCCAATAATTTCTTCATTCCACTACAAGCTTTGGGTATTTTGTAATTGTAAAAATTGTCTTTCCAACCTCCAATAGAATCTTTTATGGACATACTTAATTCAAACTATAATAAATTGCAATGCTCATTTTAATTTTTATTTAATTTAATAATTATATTTTTTATAATATTACATAGGTATTAATGTATTATATATTAAATTATTAATATACAAATGTAATCGAAGATCACCTATTTTATTATATATCTTTATCAGTCATTATATTATATAGAAATACTGATAATATTTATTGTTTACTGAATAATATAATACGAGTGTAAATTACTATATGTTTTAGATTCTAAGCGAAGCGAAGCATGTATTGATTTTACTGAAACGATGTGTGCCTTGGGGTTTCATCGATTCCGCCAGACCTTTTTATACTTGGGTATAAGGTTTATCGTTTCCGCCCAGGAACGGATTGGCCTATCGGGAAATCGGGAATCTTCCCGATGGGCCGGTCTTCATAAGGGCCACTTTACTTACTATATTATTACAAAAATAAATAATATTTTTGTATAATAAAATAAAATAATTATAAAGGTATTATTTTGGTACTTATTGGTACATTCGTACTATTAGTGGCCAAAAGAGTTTGTACGATAAACAACAAATACGGCCGGCAGTAGACGTGTTAATAAGTTACCGAATCAGTTACAGAAGTGTATTTAATGTGAAAATTAAATTTAAAATTTGGCATTTTTCTGTGTGCAATATAAATAAAATTATGTGTGATTCTAATGGAAAACGAAAGAAGGGTGTTGCCGAAAAATTAATAGAAAAAAGAACACTTTTAATGGATAATGCAAAAATATGTGGTGATATTCATATTATGTTTTCTAAATCGAAGGTATGCATTTACCTATAATTTTATATATTTACATTCTATACATTTTCAACTTAAGTTTCCTATGTTAAAAACATACCTATATATATATATATATATATTATATCGACAGTGTTTTGTAGAAAGGGCGTAACCCACAAAAATCGAAAATCGACTTTTTGGTGTCAACATTTTCAGAATAATCAGGAGCATAATCTGTTAGAAGGGTATTTATAAACATGAACTAAGTATTTTACTATAACGAAAAAAGTAAATACAGACGCCCATTTTTAAAATAAAAAGTATACCACAATTTTAACACTATACATTTTGTACCAAATGGAAATTTGACATATTTTACACTATAAATGTGATAATTTTATTAATATTAATATATTATTAAATGGTTAGGTTAATATGATCTAATCGTCAGTTCATTACATACAAAATATAACAAAGCGTTTGATTAGTTATATAACAATTTTCGCGGTAAAATAATAATAATGGTATTGGTATCTCGTATGTACCTTATGTTAATACACAATTTACATTATAATTTTATGAAAATTAAAAACGTAAGATGGGCGTAACCTAATAAAAAAATAAAAATTGATGATTGTGGAGAAACCTGTCAATTATTGTTATTATTATATTATTATCTAAAAACAATGCTGTATGTTATGAACAGCTGGAGAAATAATAAAATGAATTTAATATTTCTATAAAAAGATTAGAACATTAAATGAAAGTATTAATTGAACGTCTGTTGTTACAAAATAGGAAAACTATGAACTTCGCACAGAATCGTTTTTTCGAATGCGATGGTTTATCATTGCATTCAAATTATAATTAAAATTAAACGCTATGATTCGCACACCTGTATCCTGTGCGGCAGCAGTATCAGCTCATCTTTTTTATATTTATATTTTATATCGTTATAAAAAATAAAAATAAAAATACTTTTACACATTTGTTTTTTGGAAAACGTAATATTATAATATATCAGAAGCGATTTAAAATTTAATGCGAAGAAATAATAAATCACGATTAGGTAACTATTTATATCAATGAAAAATTTTCATATAACATTATTATTATAAAACATATAATTTATTATTATTAAAAACAATATAATATATTCTTATTACATAATTATAGGATAATATTGAATAATACTCACGGTTAAAGTATCATCAAATATTTCTTGAACTGTAATATTTCCTTTAAATTCGGTTACGTTTTTTGATTTTTTATTTATATACAAATTATATTGTATTAAGGTTGGTAGAGGATCGCAACGTATTACTCCCCTTAACACTGCTTTATACTGACCCTGAATAAAAATATATTTATTGATTTTCTATAATAATAACCGAGATCGTTTATTATATTTATATTAATTAGTCGTGAAAGAATAACTAATAATATTTTTTATAATATTGTTATATACTCACACTAGGTAAATTCGGAAATAATATAGAATTTTCACGCGAATCGACGTTATTCAAACAAACAATCACGAATGAACAAAACACAATAATAAGTCGCATTATTAAATTTTTTATACCGTTCGATAGCGTTTAGTATAAAATATTTATTCCCGTTATAATACACCTCTAATACAACAAATAACTATAGATGCTCTATAAACATAAGCAATAAATATTTCAATGAAAATGGACGATTTTTCGTTATCATTTCACATTTAAATACTTAAATTATTTATGTTATTGTACTCGTATAAATGGACGAATTATTAATAATTATTATGGAAATAATCTAATTTCTAATCTATACTCGATCTCAAAATGTAAGTACTGTATATTATAATAATTCCACGTTTCAATCGACGCGAATTTGTCAGATAAAAATTGAAATTGAAGGTGAATGTGAATAATAATAGGTAATAACAATAACAATAATCATATGTTATTGGTACTATATTATAATAATTAATGTAATTGTGTTTTCATTAATAATCATTCACGCAACATATGGCGATAATGTGAAAATCGTATTACCGATAAAACTGGAAAAAACAAGATATATAAATATTATTATAGTACCTATATATGTTATTATTATAAAACAATACAACTTAGGAAAACAACAGTATAATCGACCGTCATATTATTTCATTGAACCGAAATACTGTAACAACTATATTATAATATTATAAATACATTTTTTTTTTTTTATTTTTTTCAAATCATAATATTATCGTGTATATAATAGAATACAATAACAATCCTGATTGATCTACGCTAATATATATAGGTCGTGCATTTACGTGGTTTGGGGTATACCACTAGATCAATTTACTGATTGTATTCGTGTATAATATTTCTGGTCATTTCAAAAAATTGAAAATTTAATATATTATGTACTAGGTATTTATTTTTTGGTCACATTCCTAATAACTTCGTCAATCTTGATGCTCAGGGATCTTTGCATCTGCAGGGGCGTCATTTCTGCTTTTGAAAGGGGCAACTGATTAAATTTGCCAACTTCATAATAATTAAAAAAATCACGGTTACTTATATATAATATTTAAGGACGATAGACTCCAACAATAAAATATTTTTTCGGGACAAAACAAGTTAAGGTGCGTCCACGTAGTGTGCAAACATGACATACAGCGCACGCAAATACAAAGAGCTAAAAACATTGCTATTGTGGACGTGTTTACAAACTTTGCACACACGAGTATTTACTATTTAGTGTTTTACTGTATTCTGTTTCACGTTCAATTATTTGTATAGTGTTGTTATATAATATTAATACATTGTATTATTTTTAATCTCCGAGTTTTAAGAAGCTTACCGCCCCCTCAACCCCCCTTCAAAACTATCACCCCCGGAGAGACCGAAATGCCCCCAAGGGGACCCCGTTAAGAACCACAAGTATAGACTATATAGAGTGTACATTTATTTTTTGTTGTTTCAATTACTACTTATTATTTTTTCAGTTTTAATTTAATTTTATGAAAATCGACTTCACAGATGATCAAATTTTAAATTTAATCGACCAATATGAATAATATCCCGTTTTGTGAGATTCTAAAGAAGTAAAGACAAATTTTATAAACTAAATAATAATAAAAAAAAAAGATGCCCAGGACGAAATCAGTACAACTGCCTGTACCAACATCGAAATTGAAACTTTCAGTTCACAGTCAAATCACAGTACAATACTACGTTCATCACATTCATGGACAACATTAAAATCAAATATGCTCTATACTGGTGTATGGTGATTGGTGGTTGTATGTGCCATGTGTTGTGTTTTTTGGTATTATGTTAAGTAGTATGTCAGTATACTTCAGTAAAATTTTCAGACCTTAATTCCAAAAATTGCTAATTTTATCATATATTATAATCATTGTTTACATAAACACGATAATTTTACGAAATATTCAAAGTCCTATATTTTGAAACTTACATATGAGTAGGTACATATCGATACTCGCAGCGAAGAAGGTCGTAACTCAATTTTTATCATTTTTGAGTTATGATTACATAATAACAAATGTAATAATACATTTATGAGAATGAGCGCGATTTTCTTTATACCCCACGAAAAGAGTAGTATTTAAATATTAACCAAAGTGGTAAATAAGTGGTAATAAGTTAAATAAGTGGTTAAAATGTAAATTATAATATATACGAAAATTTAATTTCCCGCGAAAAGAGTTTTATATTTAGTTAAGACATGGAAACATAAAAATTTCCCCAGAGAAAGGTAGTATCTCTTGAATATATTTTTAAAACCTCTTTTAAACGCAATTTTTATTAATATACTGCTCTATGTGTTCATTATTCTATGTACATGTGTTTTTTGTTAAAATAAAATAACTTTTTTTGTTGTTTATATATTTGTATAACTTCGATTTTCTTATTTTAAATTTTAAAGTTTTTAATATAATTTAATATTGAATTTTAATTTTAATAAAATATATTAGTTTGTATTGTTGTATACTATTGTTTTAAAACCCCTTCCAAAGAAAACAAAGTTAACAGGAGATGCGACAATTTTTTAAATATATTTTCCGTTAAAAACAGTCTTAACTTGAGTTACAACTTTTTTCAAAAGGTCGTATCTCAATAAAGTAAGTGAAAACTAATGAAAATGTAAAAAAACTAATAATAGTATTTAAATGTGTTCTTATGTAATGATAATAGCGAAAATAGATCGAGAAAAAATTAAAAAACCTAATTAGAATTGGGATTCAAACTTTAAAAGTATTATCCTACATAATGACAAAAATTGAGTTAAACCTTTTTCGCAGCGGGTATCGATATGTCATAAAATTTTGGAAGAGTTACTTAATTTTTCTACAAAATATAGAACTTTTAATATTTCCTAAAATTCTCGTTTTTATTATTTATGTTTATTTTTTAGTACTTAAAATAAAAATATAATTTTTATTTTCACCAATCCAGCAAACACTAAATGAAGCAGGGGCGGATCCAGAAATTTTCCAAGGAGGGGGCGCATATAATATAAATTAATATTTATTAATATAAGTTTTATTTTGCATATTATTGCATATTTAGAGTATTTTTACCAAAATTTGATCATATAGGTAATGCAAAATTTATATTTTTCGATAAATCTTATATTGTTATTTTTTATAAAAATTATATATATTTTTTTCAGTGGCGTAGCCAGCGGGTAGGCCTGGTAGGCCCGGGCCTACCCACATTTTTCACCATTTTAATCATTGTATAGTATATAAAATATATATAATTAAAACCATTTTCTTTGAAATTTACATTAATTTTTATTTAATATATAAAATGAATAATTATTATAGTTGTTGTCATTATACGTTAACACTAATTTGTAAAATTTCGTATGTTCTACGTCAAACGAATATAATCGTACGAATTAAACTCTCATCAATTATATAAAAATATTACAAATTACAATACGCATGTTTTGTATAATAATAATATGGTTTACAAAGTGTAGATTATTCTCTCCTTGATATTTGGCCATTTGGGATTTTATTTTATATACGTACATAATAATGTTACTATAATGATATTTTTTTTATATGAAATCAGGAATATGTTTTTTTATTAATTAATATTTTTATTTAAATTATAATTTTTTGTATGAAAATATAGGAAGAACAAATTTTTATTTTTATTTTGAAATGTATACTTAAGGCATTAATCAACATGGTTTTTTTTTTAAATAAATATCAACATTGTTTTATTATATTTATTATACATACAACAGGAGTATTTAATTTTTTTATTACAATAACAATATGTAATGAATTCAAATATTTATTGGAAATCTTTCCCAATACAACATATCAGGCCTACCTAGAAAAATAATTCTAGCTACGCCACTGATTTTTTTCATAACTTCATTTTGAAATTATCTATCATGCCGAAAGAAAAACTGTCTTCGGCCTATAAACTAATACAATTATTGAATGAATTTGGCGAAAATATATTTTGTAAGGTTTGAGAAGTAAAAGTTGCGAATGTTTAAAGCGTTTTAATGTGATGCAACAGATTTTTAGTGCATATAAATGCATATTTCTGAACTTTTGAAGGCATATTTCAATGCATATTTTTCTATCGTTTAATGCTTAAGTGCATAGGTACTTATTTGGGCAGTTTTTAGGACATGGACTCACGAGCCCTGATTATAATTATTATTATAGAAAAATATTATTTACAAAATATAAGTACAAATATTTACGAATACTGTATATTGGGTATATCCCATTTTACAATGAGTTTATCTTATATAGGTAGGTAATGTATTAATATTCAAATAATATTATATAAATAGGTATAAAATATTCGTTATGGTATATTTTCATATTACTATGAATTATAATCGTTCGAAATTGCATTAAATTTTAAGATTGCAATATTGTAGCGTGGTTTCAACAATTTTTATTTATATTATAAAATATATATCTTATTTTTTTATTTCATTTGGAGGGGGCGCGCGCCACCTTGCCCCCTCCTTGTATCCGCGCCTGAAATGAAGAGCTTGCTGCAAAAACTAGATAAGCCCAATATTTGAAACTTTTCAGGACGAACAAAAAACACTATAATAATTAGAAAAATGATTAAAATCAATCCAAATTACAATATTTTAATTCTATGAATGATACTTGATATGTATCCACACTGTTGATTATTCTATGTATTATATACATTTTACAAACATTTAATGAACTTGACAGGACAATTTTTTTTTTTTTTTTTTTTGTAGCTGTTTATAGAATATAATGAGAATAGCTAATACTGTTGTGGAAGATCACTCAAAATCGAATTTCTAAATGTAATGATTTATCATTACATTAAAATTTTAATCATCAAAATTTTACACTTTTCTCATAAAAGCTGTACTTGTCCACAGAAGTATCAGTTATTCTTTTTAATTTTTATGAAAATATTATCAAATATTTATCGTATAAAATCCATGGATAATAATTATTAATTATTATCTATTTTGAAATATCGTATATAAAACGTCTTTCAGCGATGGCAAGCCGGTAATGGTTTACATCGTCGTTCATGCCAAGTTTATTATTTTGGTTAAATAAAATCTGTATGGTCAGATTTGTCAATAAATTGTATAATAGTAATTACATTTTTTTTTTTTTTTTTTTTTTGTTGGAGGGTTGGTGATTAATAATGGCGGAAATTAAACTTTACCCAGGTCGTCAAAATTCTTAGTATATTATTCTTTTTTATACCTAAACCATCCATCCAATCACAAAAAAATGTCAATTATTATATCTATGGTACTCTTAAAATGACTATTGTAATATTAATATTAATGGATTTACATAAGGACGTTAATAACAACATAAACTCTTGTTTATTAATTTTTATTTAAAAATTAACTAATTCCTGGAAATATAGTTATTTAAATTATAATTATTACATAGTTTTCATGGTGGATTAAATATTTGAATTTTACAATAAATTTGATGTCTACAGTCACAGTGTCTCGTTAAAAATAAATATAATAATAATTTGTTCACACATATTTATAGTTTTTTGATACATAAATATATTTAAAAACAATCGAAATGATTGTGTGTGCAACTAAATATATTGATTTATCATTTATGTATGGTTTACGGATCATTCCGATTCAAGACTATTCCCACGGTCGTATAAATTCAACTATAAATACAATACACCCATGTACTTCATTTTTCTTGGTAAAAGATATACGTAATTTGTATGTACCATAAAAAAATATTTTGGGGAGGTCAGCTTGACCAATTACGTTTGAAATATCTACACCTGGACCTGTATAAACACCCTGAAATAATAAAACATCGAAATTAGTATTTAATTATGAATAACAAAATAATCAATTCAGGACTATTATGTTAATATTAAGATTATATTCTTGGAAATTTTAATATTGGTAACGATATACACGCGCTTGTTTAGCGAGTTTATTATTTTTTTTATATATATATATATAAATTAATAATAATAATTTTACACCTATAGGTAATTTGTTTATGAAATAATAAATATTCTGTTGGTTAGGTAGGTGTTTCTCAACCTTTTAGTTATGGCGACCCACATAAAAAAAATCCAAATTTCATCATGTTCAAATAATTTTTTTATAATATAAATTAAGTTAATAATTAAATTTTACTTTTATAATTTTGTTTTCTTAAAACTTAATCGCATAAACCTATTGATTTCAATATTTCACGATAACTCGGGCAATTTTGAAGTTAGAGACTTAAAAATTTTATTGGATTTTCACATAAGTACTATATATATGTGGGAAAATTATATCGGCGAGAGAGCGCCAAAATATTATTGCCCCCCGCGGCATTTTACCATAACACGGCACTGACGTTATTATTAAATTATAATATTATAATATTATATCCGTTTTTGCTTTGTTATTATAGAGATAAAAATGTTAATATAAAAATATTATAAGAACTGTAAATATTGTCATTTGTCTGTTTTCGATGAATAATATTTTCATACAATTGGAATAGGACAAGCCATTTTATTTATTCCAAGACCAGTCATCAATATTCTCCAAGACTTATTTCCCAATAATTTCTTCAATCCATTACAAGCATTGGGTACTTTATGATTGTAAAAATTGTCTTTCCAACCTCCAATAGAATCTTTTATGGACATATGTGTTTCGTACTATAATAATAAATTGCAGTACTCATTTTAATTTTAATTTAATTTAATAATTATATTTTTTATAATATTACATAGGTATTATATATTAAATAATTAATATACAAATGTAATCGAAGATCACCTATTTTATTATATATCTTTATCAGTCATTATATTATATAGAAATACTGATAATATTTATTATTTACTGAATAATATAATACGAGTGTAAATTACTATAATGTTTTATAGGCTCTAAGCGAACTAAGGTTCTATAGGTTCTAAGCATGTGTGCCTTGGGGTTTCATCGATTCCGTCAGACATTTTTATACTTGGATATAAGGTTTATCGATTTCGCCAGCATCGATTCCGCCAGGGAAAAAATAATCTTCCCGAACATTTTACTTCGATAGCTATATTATAATTATTATATGAAATATCTGTATAAATATTATATTGATATATTATAATTGATGATAATCTAATTTGTATACTCATGTAACTTGTATTATTTAATATATATTTATTAATTCACATTGCTATTGTTGCAACACAGCAGTTGCCAGGTCGCGTATTTTGCAAATGAGGGTACTCTCAGAACCGCCATTCTACGATTGGTCTATTTGAATTCGCGCCTTTTTTTTCTTTATCATTATTTATTCTTTATCTTTATGATTTACATAAATAGTATTTTAGTGAAATTATTGAAATAAGATATTAATATTTTATTAATATTTTATATAATTTTGATTATTTATACTCATATAATAATCATATAATGGGTCCAATCATGGAGTAAATATCCAAAAGTCTCGCGTGGCGAGATTTGAGGTCACACGAAACCATTGCCTATCCGCATCAGTATCCATTCTATGGGGTAGGTATTAGGTGGGTAATTTGTAGTCTCTTGGGGCGTAGCCCCATCCTCACGAAAATTACCGCAAAGCGGCATTTGAGGAAGTGAGCGAAGCCGGCAGGCGTAGCGAGTGCCCCTTCCACTTGATAGTTGATATTAATAATATACTAAAATACTATTTATGTAAATCATAAAGATAAAGAATAAATAATGATAAAGAAAAAAAGGCGCGAATTCAAATAGACCAATCGTAGAATGGCGTTTCTGAAAGTACCCTCATTTGCAAAATACGCTGCCAGGTCGAGGTAAAATTTGATAGGTGGCGGAATAGTTTTTAGACTACCTGAACTGGCGGAGTCGATACTGGCGGAATCGATGCTACATTGGCGGAATCGATGGGTCCCCGTGTGCCTTATTTTATATTCTGAGCGAAACGAAGAATGTATTGGTTTTACAATGATGTGTGATTTTTTTTTTTTATGTATGAAAACACTTTTACGACTCGAAATCACGAATAGCATATGTTTCCGGTAGGAAAGTGGATTTAGTTGGTAATTTATTTAGGTCATTTTTGAATTTCTCAAGATTGACCCTAAGCGGTAGAAAAAATGACAAAAAAGCGGCATTTTTCATGAAAAATGAAATTTTGACAAATTCAATTTCTATATTTCACGATAACTCAAGCAATTTTTAAGATAAGGACTTGAAAATTTTTTTGAGTGTTCAGATAGCTATTATATATATGTGGTAAAATTTTAGTACTGTTACGTTCATTTTTCTACAAAATATTGGACATTGAATATTTCGTAAAATTCTCGTTTTTACGTATATATAATGTTTGATAAAATTTGCAATTTTTGGTATTAGGGTCTGAAAATTTTACTGAAGTATACTTACATATTACCTAATATCATACTAAAATATTAGAAAAATCCCTAATCTCAATATTTTTTTATAGCTGTTTTAAGTTGATATTTTTAGTTCAAACGAAAATTATAATCTGACTGAACTTCGCTCAGAATCGTTTTTCTAAAAGTTCTAAGTTTTTCTGATATGTTTCCGGTTGAAAAGTGAATACTATATTAGAATTTATTTAGTATTTACCATAATATACGTTACATATAACATTGAAATCGAATTACTATGGATTTCAATGTGAATGTGTATATTATACTTTATATTTTTATATTTATATTTTATATTGTTATAAAAAATAGATATTAAAATACTTTTACACATTTGTTTTTTGGAAAACGTAATATTATAATATATCAGAACCAGAAGCGATTTAAAATTTAATGCGAAGAAATAATAAATCACGATTAACTAAATATTTATACCAATGAAAAATTTTCATAAAACATTATTATTACAAAACATATAATTTATTTATTAAAAACAATATAATATATTCTTATTACATAATTATAGGATAATATTGAATAATACTCACGGTTAAAGTATCATCTATTATTTCTTGAGCTGTAATATTTCCTTTACATTCGGTTACGTTTTTTGATTTTTTATTTATATACAAATTAAATTGTATTAAGTTTGGTAGAGGAACGCAACGTATTACTCCCCTTAACACTACTTTATACATACCCTGAATAAAAATGTAGTTATTGCTTTTTTATAATAAAGCCGAGATCGTTTATTATATTTATATTAATTAGTCGTGAAGGAAATAACTAATAATATTTTTATAATATTGTTATATACTCACACTAGGTAAATTCGGAAATAATATAGGATTTTCATGCGAATCGACGTTACTCAAACAAACAATCACGAATGAACAAAACACAATAATAAGTCGCATTATTGAATTTTCTCTACCGTTCGATAGCGTTTATAGTATAAAATATACCTCTAATACAACAAATAATTAGATGCTCTAAATATAAGCGATAAATATTTATGAAAATGAACGATTTTTCGTTATCATTTCACATTTAAATACCTACCTACTTAAATTATTTATGTTATTTTACTAGTATGAATGGACGAATTATTAATAATTATTATAGAAATATTCTAATTTCTAATCTACTCGATCTCAAAATGTGAGTACTGTACCTATATATTATAATAATTCAACATTTGAATTGACACAAATTTGTCAGATAAAAATTGAAATTGAACGAGAATAATAATAATAATTATAATAATAATAATAAATTCATATAATAGGTAATAATAATACTAATGATCATATGTACTTATATTATAATAGGTAGTTTATATAATTGTTTTCATTAATAATCTTTCAGGCAAAACGGCGATGTTATCAAACAACCCGAAAATCGTATTACCGATAAAACTCGAAAAAACAAGATATATACATATTATTATAGTACCTTTATGTTATTATTAAAAAACAATACAACTTAGGAAAACAACAGTATAATCAACCATCATATTTTATCAACCCATTGATCATATTATTTCATTGAACCGAAATACTGTAACCACTAAATTATAAATTATAATATATATAATATATATTTTATCTTTTTCATAACATCAAAATATTATTGTGTATATAATAGAATACAATAATCCTGATTGATCTACGCTTTTATAGGTCGTGAATTTACGTACGTGGTTGGACGTATACCATCAGATCAATTTACTGATTGTGTTTTTGTTTGTGTATAATATTTCTGGTCTTGTCAAAAACAATGGAAATATAATATATGTTACTTTTTATTTTTTGATCACCTTCCTAATAATTTCATCATGATGTCATTTTTTTTATTATGCTCGTATATTTAAAAAGATATATTTAAATATTAATATTTTGTAATTATTTGATTTTTATATCACGTGTTATATACATATAGATATTGTTATTAATATTATCAATCATAATCAAAATTATCTTAAAAATATATAATCAATTTTCATCAAACTTTAATAATAAATTGATTATCAATATACATATACTCAGGGCCGTATTTAGGGGGGTGCAACGGGTACAATTGTACCGGGCGGTAAATTTTTAGGGGCGGCTATAGTATATAAATACTCCAACATATCTCCTAATATACGCCTATTTTTGAAACAGTAGTTGTATATGAATAATCGTACATTTTCTTAGAAAATGATTATTCATATACGAACGCCGTTCTACTGTTTTAAGAATATGCCCATGGGGCAGGGGCGTCCCTGGCCCACGTTTTAGGGAGGGGCGATTTTGAAATAAAACTTTTTATTGAAAAAATTCATATTTATTTTTATTAATAAATTGCATTACATATATCTAAAGTAAAATTTTTTTAAAAAAAACACTATTTAAAATTACTACAAATAAGAAATAATATTAAAAAAATGAAAAACAATACATACCTACTAATTGTTTAAACATCACTTGCATTTTATCTTTATATTATTGTAATTTGTAAATCACATTATATCTCAAATTTGTAATAAATATAAAATATGTACGAGACGACACTACGACAGTATATGATGCACATGCAATGAACATTTACGTAGTTGATATAAATAATTTTGTATTTCACTATTTAAACTGATATACTCGTACAGTCGTACTATAAAAAATTAATGTATGTATTCGTAAAGAAATATTATTAAAAATAATAATATTAAGAATAATTTCATGTATTAATAATTATATAAATATCATTAAAAAAATCCAGGGGGTGGCGATCGCCTCGTCGCCCCCCTAAAATATCCCCTTGCTATGGGTGAGGGGGGGGTGAACAATTTAATTTGTACCGGGCGCCAAAAACTTGAATACGGCCCTGCATATACTTATACACATACTTTATGTGATGTCTAAACATTAAAATTACGAAAAGATAAATATTAGATTTTCTGGATATATTTGGACTTTGATATTAACCTAATATAATAGTTAAAAAGTTATCATAATATATAAAACGGGACATTAAAAGGATTAATATTTAAGATTTAATTATTTAATTTTCTTATAATAAAACGTACAGTAAAACTAGTTGTTACTATATTAGACGATATTATTAGGTAGGTCCCTACCATTCGTTTATAATATACGTATAGTATAATATGAAAAAAAACGAGTTGATACTACTGCCTCAGGGATATGAGTGTGCAAATAATATTGTTAAATTTAGAATTTGAATGCAATAATAAACCATTGCATTACAAAAAAAACGATTCTGGGCGAAGTTCAGTCAGATAATGTATAGGTATTGATAAATATATTGCAGTTTTTTCGTCGTTTTTTCTAACACGTATGGTCAATTTTGAGAAATTCGAAAAATGACCTGAATAAAGTACCAACTAAAAAAGACACACATCATTGTATAACCAATACATTTTTCGCTTCGCTCAGAATCTAAAAAAAAATAATAATTATTATTATTGTCCATTATAAGTTATGTAAATTATTGTAACCCGATGTATATTATATTGCATACATACAATATTTAAGGAGTAATATATAAAATCATTTTTTTGTTATATTTATTAATTTTTGTGTTATATGACGTGTATATCGCCCTCTATACTTATATGTTATAACTTATAATAACATTGTTTTTAACAATATTATTAAATGACATTATCTATGACTGGTAAACATTTATTAGTATATAAACATATAAATCGACAATTTTATTACTTGATATCTTATATCTAAATATCTAATTATTATTTTCTATGATGACAAAGACCAGACAATATTTCGCATATTGAAACTTTTTAGATTTATATTTTTTAAAAAGTAATAGATTTATTGATTGATTGATTTGTTATTATTTATTCTTGATGCTGAATTTTTGTTTTATCAAAAATTACCAGAAAAATTCAAAATTCAATATTATGTATTATAAAATATTAAGTGAGAACCTACCTACATTTTAATTATATTTTTAATCAAAATATGTAATTTATGGTTTTTAAAAGATATAGAATAACTATTGAATATCTTAAATTTTTTACAAAATATCAATTAAATTTTTTCAACAATTTTCTTATTTTCTATGATTTATTGATCTGAAGCATTTTATATATATAATGCCGAGTAAATAGTATGTTTTATAGTGTCTAACATTCTTAACATCAACAATACGTATAATAATTTGGTATCTTAAAATTAAAAATTAAAAAATATATCGATTTGGAAATGATCGAAGTTTTTAGATATAAAATTATGTCAGTTATAATTCGTATAAATAACATGGTGTGTAAAATATTAATCTAAAATGAACGTAAAAACGAATTTAAAAAAAATTCCACTTAAACCCTGTCCGTCTCACAAAATTATTATAAATATAACAATATTATTTGTGTGAAATTAAAATATATCTAACATTTTACTAGATAAATAATAATATTATTAATTACATTACACTTGCTTTAGGAATGTATTAAAATCAAAACTAAAACGTTTAAAAGACGAAAAATACACAAAGTCTGTTAGAACGTAATATTTATGGGATTTGAAGATAGGCAACTTAACAAATCTACGATGTTTATTGGGTAACATTTCTTCAGGGGTAATTTTACCGAAGTAATATTATAATAATTAATTCAAGAAATATTATCGTATTTACTTAAAATTTTATTAAGGGGCCCGGTACCGATAAGTTTTTAAATACCTATACAAAAACATACCTCGCAGGAAAAACTCACACGCCTCACGCAGAATAGTCCGACTTCGATTATTGTTTTTTTATTTGAATGATAAAGACCTCTTACAGAGCGGATTGTAGTCAGATTTTTAAAATTTTAATTACAATATTGGTAATAAACAATAAACATATTAATTATTCAAAATTTTGGAATTTTTAAAATTACTTATTTTTACTTTATTAAAAAAATCAGAATTCGATCCGTTCTGTAAGAAGTTTCCTCTTTCTAATAAAAAAAAAAAAAAAAAAAAAATTAAAATCGGACTATTCTGTGAGGCGTGAGAGGTTTCCAGTAAAGATAATTTTGTCATAAAAATTATGATCGTACGATAAACTCATTTACTCGTGCGTGGTATTATTTTGGTTATATTATATTAAAACGGGAAACACACACTAATTATCATTTACACACTAACACAACAACACCGCCGCCGATCACTATGTTAAGAAATTGCCTGAATTTTACTCTTTAATAAATAACCGGCACCGGGACGCTTAAAAATAATTTTTCTATTCTTATTGTTTTAAATATAATACATTAAGATTTGAGTAATAAATTCAAATGCAAATGTAAATAAAATAATGTTTTATGTGATTCAAAATATTATAATATTATTAAAAATAAATCAAAATTGTTTCATATTTTTTTAAATAATTTTTTTTTTTATTAGTTTTAACCACGCGCCTTGGGCATTTTTAGTTTTGCCCGTAACACACCTATAATATATGGATTCTTATTATTATTTCTCAATAATGTTTAATAAAATATTGACAATTTTGGATTTTTAGGTTTGAAATTTTCATTGAAGCGTAACCATATATTCGATATAATACGAGTAGTTCTCAAAAAAATGCAAGTCCTATTATTTTTTCTTTCTGTATATTACCGTTTAAAATTGGATGAAAAATATACCGAACTTGGCCCAGAATCGTATTTGTTCAAAATCGTCGCATTCAAATCAACATTATTATTATAACACTATTTCTCTCCTCACAGCCATGTCTTGTCCATCACACCATCGGTTATTTTTTTCTTTTTTTATATAATATTGGATCAATGGATATTGCATTATTTTTCCTCTCGTGATTCTTTGGTGTTCCTAGGTACCGACGGTTCGGCAAAGAAAAAAAAAAAGATAAGAAAAAATTATTTGAACGGCCGATAACCACATTTATTTTATACTCGTATATAATAATATGTATTATATAATACGAGAGAATAATAGGAATATTCTAGAAGTAGCAGATACGATTTCTTTTATTTATATTATAAAAATACGTTGTGTGGTCGATTATTTGTATTAAACAACTATCTCATATGTCACAAACTGTTCGAATGTGATTTCGAATTCACACAATAATTCGGATGTAGGTACAAAAACGCATCGGAAAAAGAGAAATCGATTATTTCACCCTCGTAAATCCCGTAAAATATATTTCGTCATTATATGGTACCTACCATTGTCCATTACGATAACAAATGCCGAAATACGTATTATAAATTATATATTATATATACAGGTATAATATTACATTATAAAAGTATTTTATACCCACGAGTTTTACAACGTCTCGTATATTATAAAACGCATTATTGTGACATAGACCTGCAGATGGACGTAATTTCATTATCTGTCCTAAGGTATATAGGACAATTATAGTTTTATAAATTCCTTCCTGTACGGCAATTTTATACTTAGTTATAATATTATACGCATACAACGAGACTTAATAAAATATTTATGAAATTATGTTAAACGTATTTATTATTATTATTATCCGATAAACATTAGTCGACCAAAAGGGGTAAATAATTATTATAAGCATACCAAATTATAATACTTATATGTATTTATATCAAAAAATCAATCGGAACAAGGCCGTAGCCAACATAAAATTTTGCAGAGGGGGTTATTATTATACATTTTACGAAATTTTTATTTATTTAATATGTTTCGGATTAATTCAAATTTAATTTGCCTACCCTACAATAATATAATTGATAATATTATAAATTATATTAATTAGAAGATGGTTAAATACATTACGTATATAGATTTAAATCGTTTTATAAATTCATTATTTAAAATTTTTTTTTTTTTTTTTTATTACTTATTTATTTAGTTTTATTTATTATTATATTATTATTATTATTAACAATATAATTACGCATAATGTTTTATACTAAACGTGCAGTGTATTTTATAGTATGTTAATTAGGTATACAATTTTTATGAAAAAATTATACATCGTTATCTATAACAAAAATGTTAACATCCATTAATATCGCTGTTAAAAAACAGTCTAAAGTACAATAATAATTAATTAAAAAGATGATAATAGAACATACTTTGGTAGAAATTATTATTTTTTATTATTTCGGAAATATTTTAATGATGTGTACACACATAATAATATGCTATTATATCAGCCAAATGCATAAATAAGCTAATTATAATATATACGATTTGTTAGTTTGTGTTCATTTGTTCTAATATGAATACAAATTTGCTCTTTATCTGACCTAGCTGAGGTGCAGTCACGTAATAGTCACGTTTAATTATGATAAAAATAAATGTGATAGAAAATTTTCCCATATTTTACATAATATTATTAAAAATTATTTTTGATTACATTGAAAACTTTTGACTGAAAAACGAGAACAAAAACGTATATGAAAAAAATATTATTTAGATTTGTTTTAATATTTTCCAACGATCACTATTTCTCACATATTTTATTGGTACATAAGAATATTAAAAACGTAAAATTATTATAGACGTAGGTACACGTGTTTTCAATTTTTTATTTTATTTATTATTATTTTTTTTTTTCAAATTAAAATTCGTGTTATAAAAATATATATAAGGTGGATACAATAGATTCTGTTAAAAAAAAAAAAAATGCCCGAAACAACCGCCATATGTGTTAGACAAAATTGCAAGATGTATAAAATTAACAAATTTTAAAATTGAAAATTGATTTAAATTTGTCATCGAATATTCTGTAGGTCTTACCCGTATAGGCGTAGGGTTTTCTGATATTCAATTAATATTGTATTCGTAATTAAGTATATACGCAATACATGAGAATCTGTTTTTTTTTTTTTTTTTTTTGTTAATCAGTGGGACGTTAAATCGATAAACATTGACATATCAAAAATCGCTGTAAGTACGAGTATATATAAAACTTGGAAAATATAACAAAAATACAAATCTGTTTTTAAAATTTAAATTTGTCCTAATTTAACCTAACCTAACCTAGCCTATATTGGTATTTTAATCATAGTTTATGCGTTCGTCTGCAATTCGGTATAAAATCGAATTAATTTACTATTATTAGGTATATATCGGGTACCAGGTATATTATAATATACCTGCAGGGCGTGCGAAAATATCCAACGATATACAATCGCACACTCACGTATGCTAATGATGTTCATTTACTTTTCACATAATCATACAAGACGTGTCTGTACCCATATATACAGGCACAGGGACTTACCGAAGGGGGGTTCGGGTCTAACCCCCATTGAAATTATACCTATACCTTATATAAAAATTAACATTTATTTTGAATACATAGATTATGAAGGGTATATATTTAATTTTTTTATAATTATATAATATATTTAATTTAATAATAATATTTAACATGATTTTTGAATTCCCCTTATAAAATTCCTGGTTATATATAAATATATAATATTGCTTAAATACTACAGACACCTTATTATGAGTAAAAATTATGTGAAAATATTTTTTTTACAAAAATTTAAGATGTATATGAAAAAGAAAACGTATACATATACATATAATATATTATATTATTATAATATTATATAAAACAAATAATAATTAATTCCAAACATTTGTAAGTGTAATATAATAATTTCTGATTACAACGTAAAGTTCAAAAAGTTCATGCCACTATCGCACAACGATATAGCACAAAGTCATTTGAAAGTCGATTATTATTATTATAATTATTATATACTCTATAGTAATTATATTATTATATGTATATACTATATTTAAATGTAGACATCAGTTTAAGTCTGCTCGTTTTTTGTTTTTTTTTTTTTTGACCTAGCTCAGTTCAATAAGTTCAAAGCTTATAATTCAAAGTCCTTTTGAATGTCGATTATTAATAACTATAATAATGATGTTAGGATCTATTATTAATTTGACCTTGGTTATACCTTATACATCACGCACTGAAGTCTTTATCGTAATTCTGATATAAAAGTATAATTTTATCAAAACGGGTACCTACTTATTATATTATAAATGAATTCATATTAAAAACGTTAAATTGTAGATAATTATTTATCCTAATAATTTTATTTGAAATTTTCCTTATATTTGTTACAATACGTGTTATATAATGTATAACTTAATTTATATACTAAAGGTCTATTCACATACATATCCGATCCGGATCCGTTCCGATTTATATCCGGTCCGATATTTCGATTATAGTAACAAATAATGAAATAACATTCATAATAAAATAATATTATAATGTGCTTTTGTCAGCTGTGTATCGTAAACTAATGAAATGTGATCGTCAAAAAATGTAAAATATAAAATCGGATGCCTGTACAGTGTGCATATACATGGCACTGCAGTTCCGTGTTTACTCGTCGGATAAAAAATCGATCATCGATAATATTTTTTTGATCGGAGAGAGCTCGGAAGGCTCGGAAGGCTCGGAAGGCTCGGAAGGCTCGGAACGGACCCGGATCGGATATGTGTGAATAGACCTTTAAAAAAAAAAAATTAATATTAATTTTCATATATATGACAATATTACAAATTTAACAATATTGTTATAGTATTATTTATTATTTATTTATATTTGATTTTAAATATTATTTATTATTATATTTTTTTATGTATTATATATAATTATCGATCTATAAAAATATATTAATTGGTTAAATAATTCAAATTTAATATCAATCGGATTTCATTTTCCATTACACTGCTTTTTAACGGCATTTTTTATTATCCGTATATATTCGTTAAATTGTAGGTATATAACCCGTACAGTATAAACGAATTAGGTACATTTATTATTTTTAACGATTATAATTTATAATATTTTAAAATGTCAATAATAAATTGTACAATTTTAAATTGTATTTAAAATGAAATTTTTAGTTTTTATATATAACTACGTTATCCCAGCACGACTATCTGCACATGTGTAGATTAAAATATTATACCATATTTTATTTCATATACGATTTTGTGCGGCTATTGAAAAATATTTTCTACACATCATCCGTCACAATTTCCGACCGGAAGGTTTCCCATATTATAGTGTATCGTTTAAAATTATACGAAGAACGCAATAATTATTGTCATGTATTATTATATAGAGTCCATTTATTAAAAAATTCAAATATAAGTAAAACTATACAACGCTATAAGAGTGTATAAAATAATAAAGCCTGTATACGGTTATTTTATATAATTACTCGTTTAATAGCATATGGTTATATCGATTAAATAATTTGTACAAATTTAAATTTAATTTGATTCCGAATAACAAAATAATATCTAATAAATTATATACCTATTACTTATAATATAAAATTTATAATTATTATTTAATTATTTAATAATTAATAGGTTATATAGTTAAAGGAAAATATTTTAATTAATCGTAAACTTATAAAATATGTTCCATAACATACTAAAACACACGAAAAATAACAAAAAAAAAAAAAATAGATTTCTCAGATTTATAGTGGGTGTGTTTTTCGATGGTTCCATTTTTAAAATCCAGTTCATTATTATAATATTATAACAACATTATATCTTCGATTGGATTTAATACGGTGAACGAAACCGTAGTATTCTACATATTATTATAGAAACGACGTTTTACCGTAGTCATAAAAACGAGTTTTCTCAGTTTTTTTTTTTTTTAACAAAGAGCGATTGTAAATGGCGCGGTAACGAAAAAAATTAGTTTTTTTTGTGGATTGAATACAAAATTTTTCTTCAGCCGTACAGTATAAAATGAAAGCTTATTATGAAAGCAATTTGAATTTCTAATTTATATACCTACACGTTTATTATAGTGGCCGGTGGTGACTGCAGGTGGTGTGTAACGTTGCCGCGTTATGTACGGCCAAGAGATAAAGATGAGCATTTTCAGATTTGGGAGTTATAATAAATTGTTTTTCAACATTGTACTTTGTACAAAATTGTATAAAATAAAATTCGTATAATATAGTATGATTTTTACGAGTATTTATATAGAATTAATGTGGTGATGGCGTGTGTAACGTAGCTCGATTTTTTATTATATTTATTTATTGATACGAAAACGCGAAAGACAAAATATAATAGTCGAAATGAAAAAAAATGTTTAATAAAATTCAGACAAAAAAATTTAAAAACAAAATAGTAATAAAGTCCTAATGTTCAGAGCCCGATTTATAAATTTTGGGACCAAGGATTTTGATAAAAAAAAAAAAAAAAAAAATTGTCCTTTTAGAAAGTTATTAATTATTATCTTATCACTCGATCATACATCGATTTTTTCCCCCAAAGACTATCGAAAACTCATCAATCAATACGATAATAATTTTTTTTATAAGTTATCTATCATGTTCGACTGCAGCGTTAATATTATAATATCAGATTATATACTCGTATTCTTAACCATCTTGGGATAAACACGTGATCTCCTTAAAAAATCGAGTTTCTATGTATACTATCGTTCTAATAAAATATTTTATACCCGGTTAAAAATTAAAATAATTTAAAATTTCGGTCTTCAGTCACCCGAGTACTCGTCTAAATATGAACACCGATAAAATTTATAATAATATAAAATATTAAATATTGTATGGCGTATTACGCGCACGTGTATAATTATATTATATGTACTTATACAAAATACGCGTGTTTCGCCACGTAATTTTTTTTTTTTATGTTTATTGTTAGTTAATTATAATATTTTCTACGTACCATATATTATATAATAGCGTGTATTAAAATTATTATTACGTTATATTATACACCACGTCAGAGTAAACGTGTTGTATAATTATTATAAATATTACTGTTGTATTTTTAAATAACGCGTACATTGTACACTGCAGATTATAATCAGTATAACGTTAACGCGTATTATATTTTTATTATATTACATTGATTCGTATACAATAATAATATTATAATAATTAAATTTGTTATTGTAAACGCGAACGTATTTTTATCGCCTTGTAATAACATTATCCGTTGATACAAGCTCATATTATTATTATTATTGTTATTATAATTATTATTTTTATTATTATTATTATTATTATTATTATTATTATTATTATTATTATTATTTTTATTGTTGTTGTTGTTGTTGTTGTTGTTTGTTGTTGCGATATAGGAGTGATGCGTGTTAAAAAGGCATTATAGAGAATTCGCGTAGGTACCATATTATAATGTTATAACTTATAACGATGAGATAATGTTTGTTTTTTTTTTTTTTTTTTTTTTTATACCATTCACCGTTCAGTATATTATTTATAATATTGAAATCTAATTAGGTACGAAATCCTCATACGAGTCATTATAATAATATACATCACCGTTCATTACCGCGATGATTATACACCAATTATATAATATATTTTATTTTCTAATAATTACAGTTCATTAAAAATAATCCAATAACATCGTTTCATCTATGCGTACAATACCAATCAAAAATGATATTTTAATTAAAATGTCGGACGCTATATATTATTATATTATCCGATAATAATATATTAATCGTCCTATGGTATAAATTGAAATTTATGACCGAAACAATAATGCCTATTGTATATAGACATTACATTTTATACGGCGGGAGTGATACAGGGGATGATGCCATCCCTCTACTTTCTTTGGTTAACACAATCCATCCCTTCACTATTATTATACTTTTTAATAATGCATCCATCCTGTATATACTGTTTCTATTAAAATTTGTATAGAGTTATTTTATATTATACCTATTCGTATACAAAGGACAAATGTAGAAATAATTTTTATATAAGTATACGAGTATAACGTTTAACTACAGAAAATAAATAGAAATTAGACTTAATAGTAATTTAGCACTTGTCGGAGAGACAAATAATAATAATTACCAGGTAATGTATAAAAATATTGAGTTTTCATTAAATAACTGTATAGACTTCACTTATTTTGACCCATTTCCAACACTATATATATATATTATTATTTATGTATTTTTGTCTCTCATTAATTGTTAACGTTTTATGTAAAATATGTTATGTACTTATACTTAAAAATAATGGTAAATTATTATATTATGGTTAATTAACCATTTATATGGTTAATGGTTATACTCGAATAGTCGAATACGTTTTAAAGTAATTTTGTACACACACATATATAGTACGAGTACCTATATAATTATGTATTCACCAATAATATATAGTTTACGCAAAATATGAATATTAATAAACTAAATTTTACACGGTTCACGGGAGGTTCCCGGGTTCAACCCCTCTCCCCCAGAACTAAAAGAAACACCACGTTTTATCGATTGTTCGAAATTTTTATAGAATAAACAAAAACCTATGAAAAATATTATAATATCGAGAACTATATGAAGATGATAATATTATAAATGTCGAAATTATTGAACGATATAACTATATAAGGCACTTAGGCACTTATAGATTGATGCGTGATTTATGTATCGACGAACGCTGTCAATTTATCTGAAACGTGTAGGTTTACCTCATATACCTACCTACGTATTTTAATGTTATTTTCAAGCTGAGTTCACGTTTATTTTGCCCTTCTCGTCGCGGCTGTCCAACATCGATATTTTAATACCATACGTTTACGACTACCATTCTACCAACAATATAACATTGGTATAAATAAGTAAGTAGGTACTATTATATGATGTATGGTATATACGTGAATCAAATTAAAATATTCAAATTTTTATTTTTTTTTTTTGTTATGTTTGTTTTTAACATTAACACTCGGGGTTGGGATGTACACGTCGCGATTTCTCTTTGTCTTCAAAATTATTTAAAAAATACACACGTAAATCCTCGGGTTTCACAGGGCCGAAGCCCCTACGTGGACCGGACCTTCTATTAGCTCTGTGGAGCTATTCAATAGCCGGCCCCGCACATTGCCTGCGGTTACGGGTCGTCTGTGGACCACCAGCACCGTTTTTGCCCATAAACGTACCGAAACTTCTCTCAGCATAATACCCTCGGTGGGAGCATGCCTCTACTTAACACCAGCGGAACCACAAGTACCAGGAATCCAACCCAAATCCTACCGAATGTGGCTCGGGCATCCGGTCGCCACGCCCGTCAGACCTAAGTCTTAAGGATTTCTCACGCCGACGGCAATTTAAAATACACAGTCAACAATAATCCGGTGCGTTTTTACCATAATAATATACAGTACACAGACATAAACACAATATTTTCGTATACGAATATTATTTTAAATAATAATAAAATATAATAAATAATAGGTAAAAATAAATATTTACATTATTTTTATCGCAGTATTCAAAAATTTACTAAAAAAAAAAAAAAAAAATATATACGCGACTTAAAAATATAAATATATAATATATATATATATCGGTTTCTACATCATCCATCTGGTGCGACAAAAAATTATGAACTATAACAACCGATATATATAAAAATTATAAAATTTTGTATTTCTGCTCAACGCAGACGTTCGTGTGACCATACAGAGCATATATTACGTCCGTTCTGCCAACGCTCGTGTGACCCTAGCCTATAAAGACTTTCGTTAAATTTAAATACATAAATTGTACATTTGAAAGTTACGAGTATAATGTCTACCTAAATATATTTACATTTTTTAATATATTAATATTATACACTCCGATATATTCGTATAAATTAGGTGCGGTTGACAAGTAAAAAATATAGAAAAAGAAAAACAAACTGACATATACATTATACGTATATATGTATATAACTCCTAAGTCCTAAACATAATATTTTACATAATAACGTTTTTTTTTTTATCATAATTAATTATATTATAGTTATCAGCTTTTCTCAATTTATCTTTAATATAAAATAACGATCTTATAGACCAAGGTTTTAACATAATACCGTGTATTATAGTGTATTATATTATTATATAGTGAATTGCTATTATTTATTAATTTATTATTATTATCAGGTTTTTTTTTTTTTAATATTTATATCCTGTTATTTATATTTTATTTTTTTATTGGTAAACTATAACTCTATATTATATTAAAACACACAATACCCAGCCTTGTCCGTATTTGTTATCCATTCTATATCACCGTCTAACGCGTATAATACGAGTATATCGTGAGAATTAAAAAAAATATATATATACCTACTAATACTTATTTTCGTTAAAAAAAATAATTCTCACTGTATTATAATAAATAATAATAACATTATATTATTAAGTGCTAAGTAGATTGTAGATAAATTATAATATAATATCGATATAATCGCATCCTGCATTATATTGATAAAAACTAATATCAATATATATAGACTTCTTTTAATTAGGTATATTATATTATTATAAATGCGCGTTCATTTACTATTGTTTGACGAACCGTAAAAAATAATAATCCTATACACATTTTAATTTTTCTATATTTTCTATATTACATTAAGTATGCCATGTAATATCATTGCATAAGTACGAGTACCTATATTGTTATATAATTATTATATTGTATTTTGCTCTATACGCGTTATTATAAGTAGGTATTTATTGTTTTCATTTAATTCGTTTAGTATAATATAGAAATTGACGCGTTATTATTATTATTCTATATCAAACGATGATTATAATTAATAATAATAATACATTTTATTATATTTCAACTATATTATATCATGATGTTTTTTTCTGCATAAAATTATACGGAATAAATATATAATTATATATATTGTAAGATTAGGGACTTTTTACAGGCTTACTACTAACTACCCACTGTCGAGGGGAACACTCAACAATGACCCATGAGCCAGGCAAATTGAAGCGGCTAAACAAATAGGCTTTTTTTTTTTTTTTTTGAAAAAACAAACTGCTGTTGTTGCCGAGGTGGACAGCAACAATTTCCACAATTTCAAGGTTAGTTCCAAAAACGTCTCTCTAACTGTGAAATCTGTACATTGAATATACCCGACTGTTATAATATTACAGCGTTTGTTGTATACGTAAATATACGTCTTCTTATTGAAACACAATGGCGAATTAAATAATAACGAAACTCATACTTACTAACTCATACTTCACGAAAATCGTTTTTTTTTTCATACCACTGATAACATTGTTTACAACTAGTTTTTTAAATAATAAAATATTGTTCATACAATAATATAGTAATCAATAATCAATAATTAATAATATAATATATACTTGTGATATAAAACAAAAAAAAAATATTTTATTTATATATTAATATAGGTATGTATAAATAAAATTGTGTTACAATATTCGTTATCGGTGTTTCTGTAAAACAATTTAGTATTAAAACATACAAAGGTTCATCTGTTTAACTGTTCGTTATATATAACGTGCGATTTATCAAATATATAATATTTAAACTATAATATTTTATTATATTTATACTTTATTTATTTAGAGTATTAGACACGCATATAGGAACAAAAATACAATATAATATATCGTGTATAATAATTAAGATATAAAATTATATGCACTTTTTAAAATATATTAATTATTATTAAACAATTGAAATATAAAAAAGCAAAGGAAGAGATACAGGTGTGGTAGGGATATAGTGTTGAAATTTGAATGAAATGAAATTCGTGAAAATGATTTTGAGCGAAGTTCGTCAGATAATAAAAATGTAACGATTAAAATTTAAACAATTATTATCAGTCTCTTATTATAGTTCAATATAAATAATTTATTATAAAACCCCTAAATGAGTCACCTAAATACCCAAATCTGGCAGTACTTCACTCAGAATCGTTTTTCGAATGTAATGATTTATCGTTGCATTCAAATGTCAATCAAAATTCAACACTATCCTCTTTACACTTGTATCTCTTACCTTTTTTTTTTTTTTTTTAATTTTAAAATATGAACATGTAAATCTGGATAGGCCCAATCCGCGATAGAGGACTTCAAAACGTTTTGTTTAATTATTAATGTAATACCTACTATTTAATTAATTTATGATATACAAGTATACTTTAATTTGTTTTTCTTAAATATTATAATTATAACTAGGGCTGGGAATTTAATGCTCTATAAAATATTAAAAAATGACCCTAAAAAAATGCATTTATGTCCTATAAATTTAAAAAAATGCACTAATAAAATGCACATAAAATTTATTTATTTTTAAAAAATTGTAATTAAAAAAATATAATAATTAATAAAATAAATTTTTAATTAGTATAAAACTAATTAATATAAAATTAATATACATAATTATTTATTGACATAGATTGATTTAATCTGAAAAAAAATGTATATAGGTATACAGTGTTTCTTAATTTACCATGACCACACGTTAGTAATAATTTAGTATGCCACAAACGTCGCCACCCGTTATCTAGGTTTAAGATTTTACTGATTTTAGCATTACTTTTGATAAAATTAAAATTAAAATATTATATAAAAACTCTAAATATGCTCCTAAAAACTCAAAAATGCTTTAAAAAATGTAAAAAATGACCCAAAACCGAAAATTTATCAAAAAATGCAAAAGAATGCAAAATAAATTTTCTTATTCTCATTCAAATGTATACGAATCGAATATATGACAAAACGAGCATCGCGCAGCAAACTTAGAAAAACAATGCAAAGTGCATCGAAATCCCAGCCTTAATTATAACATATACGAGTATACTCGTATACGTTCGATGTATAAAAATAATAAACGGATATGGTCTTAAATATATACCGTTAGATTTTGTTAAACTTATATGTATATACTCGTATATTTTAAGTAGGTATATACTATATTTGGATTCGAACTTGACCTGCAGTCAGTATATAATTATATTATTATACGTGTTTTCCATTAAAATAGATGCGTTGGAAAAAAAATATACGACTATAGTTTGTCGAATTTCTTATATTTAATTATAAATTATGAATATTTTTTACTTTGTACACAATATATACATATATTATTATTATAAGACCGGCTTCATATTATATTATGGGTCCGGCGCGATTTTCACATATAATAATATATTATTATTATTTTCGTGTTTATACTCATAATACAAGCACGAACCTCGGAATGCGGTTGTCGTTAAAATGTTTTTCATTTTTCGTTCCACTCTGTATATATATAAATATATATTATACTACATTTATATATATTATATGTGTGTGTGTGTGTGTGTGTTAATAAATAGGCGTATAATATATTACGATGTTTACAATAACAATATTTGGAAATCTCAATTTAATTTCGACCTATGCGTGTAACTATTTATATATATATAAGTATACCATATGGGATAGGTATACAAGATGATGCGATACGATATTATAATATAGCTTTAAGCTTATTCGACCTACACGTCTTCCTAACACGCACTGCGTATATATTTTTATAATAAGAAATCACGACTATACGGGCGAGGCAACAACACATCACGGTCGAAAAAATGTCGTATAATTAATGATATTATTTATTCCGATGTTTATTTTTTTTATCTCGTGTTTTGAACGCGACCAAACTCGACGAAAACAAAATACCTACGTTATATTATATACATTATATACCTATACGTATAGGTATACACACGGGTACCATTAAGATTCAAGATTTGGGTTTTATACCAGGTTATAATGTATACATATTATTATACGAATAATAATAATACATAATATAAGTGCGATGCTCATGGAATGAAACTCAAAAGGAATTTACGAAAACAACACATAATGACCTGTCATTTATATTATAAATATACAAAGTGAATTAATGAAAGCACTAAAATTTATGATACTATCATCGACCATGGTATATAATATATTCCATTATTCCATATTATATTATAAGATATTCGATTTTTCCTCACAGTCTACACCATAAACTCGTAATAAAAAAAACTTTTTTAAAAACATTTTTATTGTTATTAACAGACTATATCGTCGTTATATTTTTTTTCTTTATAACGATCCCAACAATAATCGAGTGGTCTGTGTGCGAGCGGAAGTACCTACTTATTATATTACTATTATAAAGACGTACAGTACATACTGGATAAGTATAATAATATGGATTATAGATCATGGGTGGCCAACCTTTTGTTATATTGTACGGAATAAGAATATAAAAATAACAAAAAAAAAAAAAGAGATGTACTTAAAAAAAAAAAAAACACTATTGTGTGTTCGTTCACAATAAAATAATATAATATGTATACGTTTCCTCGTATTTCTTACATATATTTAAATTTTAAATTTATAACGATTTTACACGTTTTCAATTCAATTTAATAACAATGCAATAGTATTCAAAAAATTGAATATTCCGGTCATTATTGTGTCATCATGGTAATTTTATTTGATCCTATATAGTGACTATATACTCATATTCATAATAGTCATAATTCATAACTCATAATATAGTGAGCCGTTCAAAAACATTAAATTAATGTGCTGCTGGTATATCTACAGTCAGTGGCGTATTTGAGGGGAGGCGATGGGTGAATCGCCCTCTCCGGCTTTGTTTTTATCATTGTGTGTTTTATGATAACAATATAAAGAATTAATTATGTATAAGTATTGTTTTGCCTATATACTGTTATAAAATTATAATATCATAAAAATATAATACTAGACACGTTATGACGGTTTCTCTTTTATCCAGACGCATAAACTATTTTGAGGTAATAAAAAAAATAATAAAAAATAAACCCTTGATGGAGCCATCATAGTTGATATATCTATTTTATTTTGTGAACATTATATAATATATTATATTGCAGACATCAACGGCATAATATTGTGATAGGAAGGTTAAAAATATCATTTTTGGATTTTTATAACATTATACAGACAGTCTGCATTGTACGTACATGAGTATAATAGGTAGGTATTATTATATACTACGCTTTTTTTAAATAAACAAAAAAATAAATAAAAAAAATCTGGAAAAATTATACTTTATAATTTATCGTTATTTCGAGAAATAATACCAAACGCGTAGAGATTTATGTATCTTATATATTTGTATTATATAGAATCAGTTCCTGGACAAAAACCGAACAAAGTCGAGAAACGCGTAATATTATTTTTCATATTATAATGTTATCGCATGGCTTGAATAAACGACTGCTGACGCTTATTCACGTTATCGCCGTTTCTTCGACAGACTCAAAAAAAAAAAATAATAATAATAAATCTCTGATCATAAATACTTATCATTTGTATATTTTTATACTTATCCATATCTAAACTGTTTCCGTTTCCGGTGCACATACAAATTCTACTTTTGACCTTTATGGCCTTATGGGTATACTTTTCAAAAAATAATGATATGTACATAATTATTTTAGTTAATAATATTTTGAACATAATTTATAAAAAAATATCATTTTAGTTACTATACATAACATAAATCACACGCCGGACGATCCTCGGCTGTATTCGTAAACGATACTTTGGTTTTGGTATATACCACGATCGCACGATATACCCTATACATAAAAACTATCTAAATATATAATAATTATAATTGTATATTGTAATGTACATAATAATTAATAAATTTCCACTTTACATGGATATAATAAAAATAATAATAATACATAAAAAAACGGTTAGGTTTAATTATTATTTAAATATTTATTATTATTATTGGAAATAATTATAATCGTTATTTCAAAATTATTATATATATAATATATAGTATAATTATTATACATTCAATATCCAAATGATTATAAAAAGCAAATACCCTTTATTATTATTATTGTAAGACACGGTTGCCAAGAGTATTTTCGTCTTGGTTCGTAAAAAAAAAAAAAATGAACGTTATAGTTGTTTTTAAATAGTAATTAAACAACAGATGTGTGCGTTCATTGTTCAAATATTATATTATATTATTAATTCAGTAGCGTGGTGAACTTATTTTACTGATGAGGCCCAACAAATTTCAGACGTCTAACAGTCTACCACCCCTGCCAGAAACGTCATTTCCAAATCAAATAACAAATTTTCACCTTGACATTTTACATTCTGAACAAAGCGAAGAATGTATTCGTTTTACAATGATGTGTGTCTTTTTTTTATGTAAACACTTTGTCGACCCGAAATTGATAACGAACATTAGATTTAGATAGGACATAGGAATAGTAATAACTGTCTAATACAGAATACAGAGCGATTTTCACTTTAAATGGATATAATAAAAATAATAATAATACGTAAAAAAACGGTTAAGTTTAATTATTTAAATATTTATTATTATTATTATTATTATTATTATTTTTTTTTTTTTGTTATTATTGGAAATAATTATAATCGTTATTTCAAAATGCATATAATACAATAAATTAATATTTATATAATATTATTATATACCTTAGAACTGTCTGAATCGGTATAATCGCGGTTGGGTCGGAATTTCGTATCTAGATTCTGGATAGAGATATTAAAATTCCGACGATTTTCGACGCTACTCGTATAATACACAAATATCATAATAATATTCTTTATATTATACTAACTTAAAATTTAATCGGCTGATTATTATTTTATTTATTACGATATAAGTGTTTTTTCGTGACACTTGTATTTCATATGTATTATAATTATACAATAGAAAATACTATATAATATTATAAATATAACATAATCATATTAATAATAATAATAATAATAATAATAATAATAATAATAATAATAATAATAATAATATAAATTATAATTGTATAAAATTATTATTAGGAACGTTACTAATTGCCTTGACGATATTATTCGCATTTACAAATCTCATAGACTATAACCCTTACGCTCAAAGTAGTATAAAGTAAATGACAAATCTACAATACGGATAAATGTTATTATTATATAGGCTATATCTAATATGAATTTCATATTTTCATTTTTATTTGAACAAATGGTTTTTTTTTTTTAATCATCTAAAGTTTACACGTTTAATCTAATGCCCGTTTCATCGAAAAAGTAGACAGACTACCAGTAACCAGGATTAAAACTTAACCGTGATAAAACTAACCACGGTTAACAAAGTTAGTGAAATCGGCCCTAAGTCACTACATACTAGATAACTAGATATGCATATACATATACGTATTATAAAAAAAAAAGCCTAGAAAATAATATAACCGTTAAAAAAAAAATATTTCAAACGGTCTGTATTTTGGTAAGGAGCTTATAATATTTTGAATTTCAACGAAAAGATTAATTTTACAAATGGCCTACGACGTACACATCATATACATATTATTATGATCATACCACCTGGCACCGATTTCACTGCAGCATAAGGCGGGCCGTGATGGCGGAGAGGCAAATTATTTACGGCGCAATGGCGGGACGTTAACAAATAACCAGTACCACGGTTATACATATAATAATAGTGACTATAGTGGTTATCGTGGGACTACATTATATTACCGAAAATGCCATTGTCGGTATAATGGCGTGATCACAAAGCGTCTATAGACCACAGGATGCAGCTGTCTACCAAATTTCTATATAGGGAAAAAAAATATGTCTTATAATAATAATATATACATTATTATTTATTATATTACATACATTATACCTTTTTTTTTTTGTGTGTGTGTACGTGTGTGATTAAATCAACAACCCCCCGGAGAGAACTGGTTTCCATTAATTCCTTGGCATACAATATAATAATATATTTTATATCTTTATGGCTATATACAATATTACAGAGAAGGGAAACTGACGGCCGACATACTGTTGCTGTCTGGCCAATACCATATTTTATGAAACGTAATATTATCGTTATTAGTTCAACAGAAAAAAAAAATACCATCCATTATTTTTTAGATTATAAAATACGTACCTACGATTATACTTTAATAATATTATGTAGGTATATAATTAAAAAAAAATAAGGGTTTAAATTGTTAAAAATAATTTTGGATATATAGCTATAATAATAGTAATAATAATAATAATAATAATAATAATAATAATAATAATAATAATAATAATAATAATAATAATAATAATAATAATAATAATAATAATAATAATCGTATAATATTATCAGTAACAAAATTGTTTTCGACCTCGATACAAGATACGACACGAACGCTCAGAGACCTTCAGACTAGTAAGAATGTACACACATTTAAAATACATTAGATAATAATAATTATCCTGAATTCCTGACGGGACGTGGTAGGTGTATTATATTAATATTATAGGTACTTGTACAATTATAATAGTAAAGAAATAATTTTTTTTCCGATATAATAAATAATAATACAAATAATTTAAATCTGTTTTTTATTTTGGATTTAAAATTAAATTCGAACGTTATTTTTATTATCCTTGTCCCTACGCCTATTTCTAACGTTACTGATATAAATACAATACGTTGGAAAAAATTTAATATCATTATATAACTCCCGAAAATTCAAATAATGATTGTTACATATTATAACAAAGAAAAAACAAAACTGTAGTACCTAAACGTGACAATGAGAGAAATTCGACTGACGCTCGTCTTATTTTTCGTACTTATATAACTCTATAATATAAATAATAATAATAATAATAATATATTATTTGAGATTAAAGAAAAACAGCAGGCAGTCTTTTTTTATCGGGTAAAATCCTTAGGCGCAAATAAGGTGAGGAGGTATTGGGGGATTAGCCCCCACAAAATGTTTTATAGCCCCCCCAAGACCCCAAATATTGAAGATGTAATTATGGCATTTGAAAATCGATTTTTGAGCATCCCTTCCACAGCAGTAATCAGTTCTTCTGTTTAAATTTTAAAATATGTTTTATTCGAATATATGTCTGTCGACTCTAATAATATTTTAACCATGGAAGATGGAAGCGATACCACCGGGTTTCACGAGAGATGGAGATGACGACACCGAGTCGGCCATATAAGAATAACTTACTATTGTACGACATAATAATCGGGCCGCCATCGTGGCGTCGGTCGTGTGAAAGAGTAATACGAATAAAATATTATTTTTATTTTTATTATCCGTTTGGAAAAGGAATGCGTATATTGACGTTTTGACATTTTGACATTTTGACATATTATTATGAGAAATATCTCATCTTTGTATAATAATTATTTATAATTAGCCCGTAGATTTTAAATTTTCTATTATTTTATTTACTGCAGTATTGTATATTATATTATATATTATAATTCGTGTCTTCTATAAAAATATTATCTATAAAGACGCATCATCATCATAAAGTTTAATATAATTTTAATAAAATTTTTATACACCTTGTATACGAAGAAAAGGGATTAACATTTTTTCCACCTTTCCAAACATCTTATAAATAATATAATATAAATAATATACCCATCATATACACCGCGTTTCCCACAATCCTTAGAATATTATTATAATGTATTTGTGTTAACAAATTCGTTCGGATCATTAAACAAATATACTAAATTACTAATAACTAATAATAATAATTTTTGACAAAATATGTACGCCTATTATTATTATTATAATTAATAATAATAATAATAATAATAATAATAATAATAATAATAATAATAATTAATATACGAGTATACACGGAGGGCCGAGGCCGAAAATTGGCCCTAGAGCTTCGTTAATAAATAATTATTATTTTATAATATAATATTATAGAGCCTATTTTAATATAATCGTATATGGCGCCAATTTTATATTAAAGGTATACATTACGTCGCATTATTATATTTAATATAACACGACCAACGTCGTATTTATTATTAATTATTTTTATTAATTATTATCCTAGTGTTTAACCGAATTTATTATTATAAGATTATATAAAACGTCAATTTCACGTTACACGTAAAAAGTTGGTGGACAAATATTTAAATTTAGATTAAAGATTTTTTTTTTTCTAAGTACGAGTGAAAAATACGAAAAACTATGCAAGTGATAATACGAATATTATATTCGATGGTTTAAAACGTCCGCGAAATATATAACAGTGGAAAAAAAATATTATTTTTATATAAGGTAGACATCGATTTAATAGTTTATACTCGTAAAATAATGTTTAAAACCTATCATATATCGTAAAAAATGAAAATTATGTTATATTATATAGTAAGATTAAAAAAAAGTAATAATACGAAAAATATACTCGTATATTATGTATGGTTTTTTAATCACTTTATTGTATTTTTTCTAACACTTCTCTGTATAATAATATAATATAATCATAATGAAAAAAAATAATAATGTTTAAGAGGCTTAAATAATATTAGGTGTTATGTTATAAATTTAATCATTTAATACTATAATTATAAAGAAATATACAAACAATATTTAGTCGGATTACACGTTATAATATTATTAGGTATTATATTATATTATGATGTAAAACGTTTATACTCGCATTCATTATATCGTGATGCGATATTTTTCTACGAGGGAATTTTAATCCCTTTGAAAAAAAAAAAAGAATAAAGGTCTATTCACACATATGCGATCCGGGTCCGTTCCGATTTATATCCGGTCCGACATTTCGATTATAGTAACAATAATAACATTCAGTAGTTCATAATCATAATTATATATAATAGTAAAATAATATGATACAATATATAATATAGGCACCAAGTGACACGGGGCTGCGGGGCCAAACCCCCCATGAAATTAGTCCAGTCCCTGTATAAATTTATTAAAAATAAAATATAATTTTAACGGATTATCAACATTAAATTATTGTACCTATTTATGATAAAATCATATAGAATAATTTTGTTATTACGAGTATATTCATTTTATGGTATTTTTAAAGTTTTTAATTCGTTTAGATAAAATTGAGAGGTGTGAAATTTCAAAATTTATCGATCGATAACGATACTATAGGTATATGATAAATCAGTAGGTTCAGCCCCCCATGGTATTTTACTATTTTCAAAACCTGTCGCCTATGAATATAATTATAATATTAATTTAATAAAATTGTAATGTGTTTTTGTCAGCTGCATATCGTAAACTAATGAAATGCGGTGATCGTCGAAAAATTAAAATCTAAAATAAAATCGGATGCCTGTTCAATATACAATATGTCCGATCCGGCACAGTTTCGTCCGAGCTCGGTTAGGTCACCGATAATATTTTTTTGATCGGAGAGTGAGCTCGGAAGGTTCGGAACGGACTCGGATCGGATCTGTGTGAAATACACCTTTAGTCTATTACATCAGAATACATATTAATATTATTATTGCAGGGTATCGTTAATATTTACGAATTATTATAATTTGTTGTTTTATTGATTAAATATTATATTATAGTATTATTGCTTATTTTTCTAATCGTAGAAGACTATATATTATAGTATAAATATAGTAAATTCATTAATATCACAATGGCGGCGTGTATGTCAAGTATATTTTCATTTCCTGGACACAATGTCAATGCCTGTTGATTATTCGGTTTTCTTTTGTCGTTATATTGCTATTTCTGCCTTTGTGGTGTCGAAGTTAATTTTATTTTATAAAAATATAATATAGGTACATGCTTTGCTATTGTATATTTGTATTCTATGTTTTATTGTTTATATATACCTATGTAATATGTATATATAGGGTAGCACCTTTAATGAGTACAAAAAAAATTTAGCCCCCCCCCCAAAAAGAAAACTGAATTTGCAGCGGCTATGGTAAAATCGAATATTTCGTTCGTATCGAAAAATTGTATATATATACACATTATATTATTATTTCATTGTTGCGTGGAAATCGATTAGGTATTGAAATATCGACCATATATTTTAAATTACTGGATAAAATAATAAATAATTATATTTTACCAACGTGTTTTTGCATTATTATTTATAGTAATGTTCAAACGCGATTCGAAGTAAAATAAAAAATTATTAAAAAAAAATAAATAAATAAAAGAATCGTTAATATGTACATCCAAGTATAGATATAGCTATATATAGTATTAGAAATATGTATTTTTTTATTTATTTTTAAAAATAATATTTATATTTAACATTTTTTGTTGTGTGGGAGGTCATAATATTATAACTATACTATCATATATTAATCTTGAGTATAGTTGATAGTAGTTTATATAATATAATTATTATTAAAAATAGTATTGAAAAAATTTAAATCCCTAGACCATTTTTTTTTTTTTTTTTTTTTTTTTTTTTTGTACGATTCTGACATTACGATAAAATGAATAATTTTCGAAAACAAAAATTATTATCAAACAATATATACTATTATACTACTATATTATTATATACTTAAACACACAGGATACAGATAATGTGGGTAACTGGGTACTATTATATAATATAATATTATCTAAAATACTGACGTTACAAATTACAGCAATTATTATTTATTAAATAATAATAATGTAATATTCGTATTGTGTTTTATATTTAATGTAAATAAATAAATCGTAATGAAAAAAAAAAATTAATTATTTAATTTATACCTATAAATGTAACGTGACAAAACAATTATTGGTTAATTTATTTGGTTAAAAATGCCCAACCGCGGTCAGAAAGCGAACTGTCCGTTGGGGACTAGTCCAAAAGTATTCGGTACAGCGGACAAACGAATGGTTGTATTTTTCACAAAGTTCGCGGCGGACTGGAATAATTTTTGTAAATAATATAAGGATCAATAAATACTTAAGTAACCTTTAATTCCTAATGAAAAATAAAAACCAGAGTGTAACTTCATACAGCTATACATAGTCACATATGTAATGGCATCTCTAGGTATTATTACTCTATGGTAAACACTAATAAATGGCTACAGTTAAATTTTAAAATAAATAAATAAACATCGAAAAATATAAATATCTGTTATAGAATCGATGTACGAGTATATTATATATATTATGATAACCTTCGTAGAAAGAACAGCTAAGCATTTTGAAAAAGAAAATTAAAACGTAGAGAGATAAAAAAAATAAAAATAACCAGCAGTCGGGTTCGCTCAAATTTATCCACAGCATTCTGCTGGACTATTTTAGTCCACGGCGGTATATATTTTAATTATTTTCTGTTACTTAACCGACGTGGTTTTTTATAAGTCATAACTCATAAGTCATAACATAACCACGGATAGCGAAAATCCGAGTGTGATTGTGTCCCGTAAATTGGTCGCGGTAAAATCATCGCAAACTATTTGAGCGCGATAAGAGATAATATATTTTCTTCTATATTATGCATTTCGTTTTTTGTACAGAATAATAAATCAATTTGATTGTTACCTTTATTTATATTACATTGTATAACTGTAAAATGAGTTCTACAGGTACTTGTCGGTTATCGCGACTATACCGTAATCGAACCTAGCATAATCTAGTAAACTTTTTGCACTTTTTTTCAAATATTTAAATTTTTTTTTGCGTATTTTTCCTACATAATAAATCAATTTTGATTATTTATACCCATATAATGGATACCAATCATGGAGTAATATCCAAAGGTCTCGCGAAGTCGACAGACGTAGCGAGCGTCTCTTCCATCACTTGAAAAGAACTTTGCGATTTTTTTTTTTTTTTTTTTTTCTATCTAATGTATATCAACTAAATAATAATTGATTTATTATGTATAGGGAAAATGCGCAAAAAAAATTTAATTGTTTGAAAAAAGTGTAAAAAGTTTAGCCGATTATGCTAGGTTCGATTACGGTAGTCGAGATAAACCGACAAGTACCGAGAAAACATATAAATTAATGGTAACTAGTATTATAGTAAATACCTTTTTACGAAAATAAAATAAATAATAAATAAAAAGCATCAAAATAAAATTACGATTAAAATATTATTTCGCCTAAATAGTTTGCGATCATTTTATACATGTAGCGATCATATCTAACCGCGAACAAAAAACTCGACTTAAAATAATTCTTATAAATTTCCAATAAAAATGTATAAATTGTATATTATGATAATTGATTATGTTTAAAAAGTGGTGCAAAATTTATATGGGATTCGAGAATCCGCACGTATAATAATTATATCATTATAAGCTATAACACGACCAAAATGTCATACTTATAATGTCAGATAACTATAGAAAACTATTGATTTCCGAAAATTTTTATTTACACCGTCGTTTTTAAAATAATGAAATAACATATGTTAAACAAAAAAAAAAAAATCAAAATTTGCTGAGTAAGTAAACTTACACACACTGCATTTTATATTGTCATCAGAAAATTCAAAATATCATTTTGCGCTATACGACACGATTATGTGCGACGTGAACGCTCCATATTTAATCTCAATCTCTAAAAATAATATTGTATGTATAAATTATTATTTACGAAAACGATAACTTACATTTTTATAATGTATACAAACTATAATATATTATACTTATAAATGATTATTATAATTATTACAAATAATCAACATCCTGTTTAGTAAACAAATATTTTTCCTAAAGTGATTCAAATTTAAATTGTATTTACTTTAAATTTTAAACTGCAGATAAGCATAATAATATAATACGAACAAATAGTGAAACGATACGTGCGTTGAATAATAAAAAAAAACGGTCACATACTCGTATGTTATGTCGACAATGATCGAACGGCCGGATGCAGACAGAAAAAATATTGATAGGTCATGTTTGTATAAATAGTATTCAAAAATAAATATTGTCACAAATCGGTTTACATTTGACAACTTAGATTAGTTAAACTATTATCAATTATTGATTTTACATTTTAGTTTTAACATAACATATTTCGAGCTCAATTTCGACGAGTTTGTTTAGTTGGTTATATTTAGTATTACTAAGGCCAAGGTCACACGAGCGTTGGAAAAACGGACGTTATTTAGCTAAGTCTAGTCTTTAGCTAAGTTATCTAGCTAGGGCCAACGTTAGTTTTCATCAAAATGGATGACGAGGAGGTTGCGATTGTTGCGTATAAAAAAATGATTTTTTTTTCTTGACAAAAATTTTTCGCGAAAAAAAAAACGATAAATAATCTACAACGTCGATAAGAAAATCGTAACGAACATTGTAGCAATGTAGCATATGTCTTGTCCGTCGTGAACGTCGAACGTTATCGTTCTTCGGACGGTAATTCCAACGTGTGGCTGATAGGTATAATATTAGGCTAGGGTCACACGAGCCTTGGAGAAACGGTCGTTACGAAAATTCAATTTAATATTTTGAATTTATATACTTAAATTAATTTTTAAAGGCTTTCGAAATATTATTTTTGGATTTAAATAACGATAATAATTAATTTAAAAAAAAAAAAAAAAAAAAAAATGTCCATAAGAAAAAAAATTAAATTTTGAGTAAATTTTGGTAATTGGATCATAATTTATAATTATGTATATTGTATATAGTACACTGTAATTTTCATTTTTTTCTTTCAGTTCTTAAAATATTGTAAAATAATGTATAGATCATATTTTAAGGCGTAGGTAGTCGTGTTTACATTACAATACACCTATAATTATTATTACGCAACGATTTTATGTACAAAATACATTAAATTGTGTTTTATTTCATTATATCATCATATAATTAACATAAAATAATATGTATATTAATTATATAGAATTATATTATTAATATAATTAATGGTATAATATAATATCTCTAGAATTCTATACAGATCTGAAATATTATTCACCGAATCGGAATATTTTAATCTCGGTACAATAATATACGATTATAGGTATATTATAATTAATCCTTTGTTTTCCTCATTTCGATCAACGTATTGAAAATATGTATTAAATGTATTGATTAATTTATTAATAATATAAAAACGATATTATATTTTTAAGCCGTCCACAGTCCACATCGTCGACACGCCTTTATTATTTATTATAATATGAACAACGAATAAAAGACTATTATAATACTCGTATTATTTTATACGTATTATAATAATTAGCAAACGCCAGATGTTGTAAAATTGTATAAATTGAATTTTAATTTGTGTATATTTATTATCTATTCGGGGGTCGTTAAAATTTAAAAAAGAGCGGGTTTGAACACGTATCTATATATATTGTAAAATTGTATTTTTTGTTTAATTATAAAAAACAAATAACAAAACCTTTAAAACAATAATTTATTCGTACAAATTATTTAGTAGTATTATTTCTCACGCCGAATACAAACAAAATATTTTTTCTATAATATTATAAATTACATATTATATAATATAATATTATTTAATAAATAATGCGTTTTTTATCCGAGCCCTAATTATAATCTATTTCCCTCGTATATTCATAACGTAATATTTTACTTGCTAATTATTACGTGTTTGACGATATATTTAAATATTTAACGTCAAAAGTTACACGCAAGGCGTATATGTTATAAATTATAATAATATTATTGTAACGAACGGAAAGCGACGAGTCCGAGAAAGAATATAAAATAAATAATTGAATAATTGAATATCGCATAGCGTTAAACGGGGTCATGGTGCACGGATTTTATATTCGCCATATAAATTGGTGGGTTGGCTATACGTAATAAAAATCGTGTTTACGAAAAACATTTTGTTTTTCTCGTGGAATTAAAAATATAATAATATGTTTTTTGGTATATTGTTCGAACGTTTATACATATTTATTATATTAATAATTTTATTAATGACCATCGAATATATACGGATTGCATAATAACATATTACATTATACGAGCATATGGGCAGTTCATAAATAAAAAAAAATAATCGGCGAAAAGTGAAAAGTTATAATAAAAATAAATAAATAAATAAATAATAATAAATAAATTCATATATAAATAACACACAGGTGTATAACGTAATAATTATATTAGAATAAAAAAAATACGTATAAGGTCGAATTATACACCTTAAAACTCGTGTTTTATGTAATATGGATGAACATTTCCAACGATCGTTTTATTATAAATTATAATATAAATACGAGTATATTGAACGAACGTTGTCCCGTCAATGGTCAATCTGTTTATATTTTGCAGTGTCGGTATACATAATATAATATAATATAATACCTACATTAAATTTATAAGAAGAGTTCTTTTGGACGTTTTATACACTAATAAATAAAAACCCAAGTCCACAAAAAATTTACTTTATTATTTTAGTACCTAAATATAGGTATTTCATCAACAACGTTATCATCTTCAGTACTAAACGTGGGCTGAAAACAAAGTGTACTGAAGATGACAACGTTGTTGTTAGAATACGTACTTACTAAAATAATAAAGTACATTTTTTGTGAACTTTGCAGCTTTTTATTTGTTATTATTAGTATAATATAGGTACATTTTATATAGGTACATTTTAATATAATTTTTAAATAATATTATACGGACGTTTAGTTTTTATAGGTTTTATTATAATGTATAATATTCTAATCTCGAATTTCGATTAACGCGTGAAATCGTATAAACGTATAAATTATATAAACGATATTATAAATCTGGTTAAATGTTATTTAGCGCCAATTAAAATATAAAATAATACAGAGCGTATATAACACGTATTATATTAATGTTATAATAAATCACGTTTTTTTTATCTGTAGCGAATATAATAAATACATTTCAGTTTTTTTAGTACCTACCTAATGTTAAAAATTTTTTTTTTAATATTTACACAGTTTTCAATCGTACGTTCAATAATAATATATTATTATTGCTAAAACATATAGGGTGACCATCATAATACGTCCATGTTTTATACAGGATCGTCCTTTATTTCGGCTTCAAGTCCTGTTGTCCTGAGTCCTGACAAACTTCTCTTGTGACATTTTTTGTCCCGTAAATTCATAAGTCTGTCTCATACAAATCCCTAACCGTTTATTGCATTAATATTAATTTATAATTTTTGAAACGTGATATTATCGAATAGAATAATATAAAAATCAATAATACTTTTCAATTGGATTTTTGTGTTCACCGTTATTATAATATTGTTGCATCACATTGTATTGTCGGCAACGCGTAAACCGTATATTACGTATATTTATAGTTATATGTAATACCGACCGTATGTTTTTGCGTTTAATTTTAATTTTTAATGGTTAGGTTAAAATTTTATTTTTTCACGGTTAAAATTAAAAAACAACAACAAAAAAAAATATATATATATATATATAATAAAGGTATTTATTCTGTTTTAAAAATATTATGGATAATATTTTTGTTCCGTATTTTATTTTTTTAAACATAGTCACTATAGGCGTAACTAGGTAGAGGCTTGGGGGGCTTTAGCCCCCAAATATTTTCTATAGCCCTCCAAACTAATATAGTGATAAATAATATAATTTGGTAAAGAAAAAATGATAATCATTATTAGACAAAAAATAATTTTATTCATTATTTTTTAATTTTGTTCGTAATTTCGTACCTATATTTAAATTTGTGTGACTATTTGAATAATAACTACTTAAGAAGAATTTAATTGTTAGGACTCTAGCCCCCTAACTTAATTTTCTACTTACGCCTATGATGGTCACCCTAATTATAGTATAATTTATACAGAATAAATTAGAGTAATAATTTCATTAATTATTTATGTTTAAAATTATTATTATTAAAACTCCGAATTAACGAATTCGATTTTAATTAATATTTTAATAAATTTATTATAATTTTGTATTTTACAGTAATATAACATTTTATATAGTTTATTTTATACTATACCCATATTATTATACTAATAGGTAGGAAGAAAATTAATTTAATTTAAATAAACATAATAATAATAATTATAGTGTTGGAATATTAATATAAAAAATTATTAACAATAACAAGATAAGATAACGACGTGGTATATCGTTCTATTATTATAATAATACACGTTAAAATTGTACATCATAATAATTATGTAAAAATCGTATACGATAAATCGTAATGCATGATAATGTTATATAATGAGTGTATGTGTATTCTATGAATATACATTCATAGAAGTTATTATTAATTACACTTTGTCTTCTGTTGTTCGCTGATATAATCATAAAATTGATGTAAAAAAAAAATATATATATATATAAGATATATCGTGCTTCCACCCCTTCGCCCCATCACATATTATACCCGCGTCCGTTCTTTATTTTTCCGCGCGCCAGTTCGCCCGAAGCCACGCCGGATTTCTATTATTTCTTTATTTTTATTTTTTTACTGTGCCACCCCTCCGCGTGTAACTCCCCGAGGCGAAACAGGTTTTCGCGGGTCAATCGGTTCTAAAAAATCGAGCCTTATGTTCCTGTACAATCCGTAATATTATATCTAGGGTTGGGATTTCGATGCACTTGGCATTTTTTGCCGAAGCATTCCGTATGACGCTCGTTTTGTTATAAATATGTTTAAGGTATTTTTAAATTATAATAAGAAATTTTATTTTCCATTTTTTGACAATTTTAACAATTTTTAAATTTAAGTTCATATTTCTCATTTTTTAGATTATTTTAGGGGTTTTTAAATCATTTTTGTGTATTTTATTATAGATTTCCATAATATAAAATATTTATATGCTAACAATAGATACTCATGGTACGCGTCTGTTTTGACGAAACCAAAAACATCTGCGCGGGGATGTAAATGATAATAAAATGTATACTATGTTATTATAATAGTATGTCCCCGCGCAGGACTTGAACGCTTCATCACGAGCGCGGTAGTACGAACGGTTGAAAATTTTTTTTAACTCAATTTTCAATCTATATAATCAATCAAAAGTGACGAAATTTCCGATAAACTTTTTGAATCCTATTCTTGAAATCATTCAGCCGAGATATATTATCTAAAACGCGAATAAAAATAATTCTCCCGGAATATTCGTAATATAAGTTTACTCTAAAAATATAAACCGCATGTAACCTATATTATATTATGACTAACATTTAACGCGTGTAACCGCGGAACTTGCAAGTAGCGTATTTATTCGTATTGAAAACAATATATCACAATAATTTGAAATAAAAATACAAATTTAACCTTATCACTGTTGTTGTTTACTTGGTTATCTTGGTAAGAAAAACAAAAAAAACGTACCTATACATAACAACTTCAAACTGTTCACCTTCATACCTAATATATAAATAAAAATATTCTGAGTGAAGTACTGTCAGATTTGGCATTTGTATTTAGGTGACTATCATTTAATGGTCTTCTTAATTTTGATCACCGGAAATGCAGCCGTTTCAAAATCTATCACATCTCTTTCATTCATCACCTGTGTGGAAGCGTCCGAACGTTGTAGCATCAGAGGCCATCAGTTTGTGTTAATCTATACAATGTTGGCGGCCACGTATCCATCTCCGCCGCGGATAATAGTCAACATTGCACGGTCTTCCGCGTCCTATCAATAATAGATTAATATTACATGACATTATGTCACCGAATTCGTCAAAAAACGTATACAAAACATTTTATGTTTAAAAATGTTAAATCAAAATGAAATGAACGAAAACAATATACGAGTATTATGTGAAAATTACAAAAATATTACCGTAGTTACTGCAGGTTATTGTAAATTATAATAATATGTTGGTAACTAAATAATATATATATATTTTTTTTTATTAAGTATGAAGACACTTTTACTACCCGAAATAATGCTCTGATTATCACGAATAGCATATGTTTCTGATAGGAAAGTGGATGTAGTTGGTACTTTATTTAGGTAATTTTTCAAAATTTTTCAATTTTTCAAAATTGACCCTAAGCGGTAGAAAAAACGGCAATATGTTAATATTAATCAATACTTACATTATCTGACTGAACTTCGCTCAGAATCGTTTTTTCGAATGCAGTGGTATATCATTGTATTCAAATTATAATTAAAATTAAATACTATGATTTGCACACCCATATCCCTGCGGCAGGAGTATCAGCTCTTTTTTTACGTTTTATGATCTGAATATCTGTTTGTATAATATTAATATTAATTTAAAATAAATTTCCAACGTTTTAAATAAATAAATTAATTTGTTCATAATATTTTGTTACTAAAAATTTAATGGCGAATCAATTATTAAACGTCAATATATATAGTTAAATGTTTTAAATATATACTTTACCAGAACTGTATATAGTAATAAAATATAATAATTTATTATAATTATTATTTATACTGTAACACTACAAAAATAAGTAAATTACACTGCGTATCGGAGTTTTCTTAAATATTTATAGATAATATATTATCTATTATTATAAGTCTTCAGGTATAGGTATAGACTATAGATTTTCATAATAAGAATAATGTGTAAAAAATAATTAAATTTCAATTTACCGTCACCAAATATAATTTATTCATATAAAAGTGTATAAAATTATTTTAAGTATAGTTATATAGTTATAATAATATAAGTATAATGATATAATAATATCATAATATAATGATAAGTATAGTTATAAATACATATATAGTTTATAATATTATTGATATTAATATTTTTTTTAAATTTCTAATGTAATAAATAATAATAAATAGTATATTTTCAATAATAATAAATATATAATAAAAACGTAATTGTTTATTATGGGAAACAAAATAATTATAAGTAACAGGAAAAATTTTGAAATTTTAAAGGGTTTTAAAAATCCCTGCACGTTTTTTCTAACTTGCAGCGATTTTATTAATTATATTTCCTCGAAATACAATCGAAATAAATCGTCGTCCGTCCATTATTAATAATTATTAGTATACCATAATAAATAAATAAATAAAAAAAAAATAATAATAAAATAATAATTGTATAATATTATTATAATTTACGGCAGTATATAGTGAAGTTATTGTATTCACATTTTTTCTCCTATTTTTATAATATTAATTTATAGTTTTTACAACGAACTTAGGCCTTTTTCATATAAAAATGATAAATTAAATTAAAAATATTATAAATGTTATTGAAATATAATTTTTTGTTTTTTTTTTTTTTCGTTTATAATATTATAAACTAGTTACATTCTTTATAATTTAGTGAAAAATTGAACTTTATAGTATAAAATGAAATGAAAAAAATTTAGTTAAATAATTTCGTATTATAGAGAAAGAATTTCGATTGAAAAAAATTGCAAAAAGATGACCTGAACAGCAACGATCTGTATAATATTTTACTGCAAGCATCACGCGCCTAAATCGCAAAGAACGAAGTTTCTTCGGAAATAATAGAATTTGTTGTGCGATAACGTACGATTATAATATCGACGATATCGAGTACTTCTAAAGAACAAAAAAAAAAAAAAAAAACAAAAAAAAAAACATTGTTGTCCGACGTATTAATATAAATAAAGTATAATTAATTAAATTATTTTTTATGTAATTTTCCAATTCATACCAAACGTAAAATTTAATAAAATTTATGTGATTTTAATGCAATAACTTCCCTGCAGCCCTAAAATTTATAATATTATTTGACGTGTTTACAAGTTATAAAAAATATAAATTAAAAATTATAAAATAATAATGAATATAATTATAGTGATTAGTGAAACCTTTATTTACTAAAACTACACCACTCGGTTCGATATAATAATTATTATTTTTAATTTCAAAATTAATTTTAATAAGGTTTCGTTTTACCAAAAAATTACGTTGGTGAAAAATTAAATTTCACTGCCGGATTCCCTTCATTGTACTCATTAATGTAATTTTAATTTACGATAATATTATAAAATTCACCAAAATAAGAATAATAATTATTATTATTTTTTAAATATATATTCATATTAAAAATAAAAAATGTTTTTACAATAATAATATTATATTAAATTAAAGTTTGAAATATTAAGTAAAAAGATAAATTTTGTTTTTTTTTTTTTTTTATTGGTTTTTATAAACCAATAACTAAACTGAACATAATATGGTCTAAAATTATTAAAAAAAAAGTTTAAATCTTTTACCCAAATTGAAAACAAAAATTAATGATAATATTATTTTAAATAATAATATTAATATTAAGTATAATGAATATTCGTATATTTTATTTAAGTTAATCTTTATAGCGGATATTGTGCGTGACCGTGTTACTATTGCGTTAGCCGGACCATGTTGTTGGTACGTTGTAATTAGTATACCACGGTTGTTCTGTTACATTTCCGGCCACAATTGTAGATGCGCTTGTAATATCAACGCCACCGTTGTTGAAACTATTGTTGTTGTTGTTTTTTTTTTTGCCGCTGTTCTTGGTCTTGTTGTTGTTGTTGTTGATGTTGTTGTTGTTGTTGTTCACCGTGGTAGTCATAAACTGCGGTTGCAATGGCTTTTGAAAAACCGTAAAATCAGAATTCGTAGCTTGTTTTACAGCATCGCATTTTACAACGCATGGCGAACTTTGAATCTGCACCGATGTAGCAGTAGCAGCGACACCAGTAGGCGGTACGATCAAGTTATGTTTGTAATTCTCGTACGGCGGTGGCGGCGGTCTTTGCTGCAAATTCGTATTGACGGGCGCTTCGTAATAACAATTCGCGTTGTAAACATAACAATGTTTCTCCTTTTCTTCTATAAACACTTTTTGCAATTTCATGCGAACCGCCAGTTTTCTATGTTTCGGTACGTCCCGCAGGTACGGCAACAAGCTCTTTAGAAACAGAAAGTTTTCGTCATCGTCATAAGGGTCTTTGGTTGTCTCGTTGACGACTCTATGTATTATTTGCCTTTCGACCGCGGTCACGGGATGCTGGTAGTAATCGTTATTCACGTGTCGTTTCCGCGAAACCGTTGCTGCGGTTTCCGGTAATATATCCATCACGTCGTCACCGTTGGACCAGATCACCAATGGCTCTACGTCCAGAGAATTATTCGTTTCTGACTTTATAAAACTATTGCTGAGCACGTTGTTGTTGTTGTTGTTGTTGTTGTTGTTTACTGGAGTCGCGATGACGTTTACAGATTGGCTTGAAGTCTCCGCGGGTACAGTGTTGTTGACTGCAGCTGTCAGTTGATTTGAAGTGGCCGCAATGGGATCCTTTGAAATTGACATCGATTCATAAATTTCCATATTCGTCTGTGCCATATACTTTAATGACCAACACTTTTCCACGTGTTTTATTGTTTTGTTAAACAGTCTTCGTTATCGCAAACCTCTTTGACGAATCAATTTATATAATTATTATGTTTTGCATTTGTTTTAAAAATATATTTATTTATGCGTTAAAACTGCACCTAAAATAATAATAATAATTATTATAATGTATATTTTATATTTTATAATATTACATTTGTATATTTCGTATATAAAACGTTAGTTTTTTAAAAGTTTAACTTTAATCATTTGTTATTTTTGTCGGGAGCAAACTATATTATTTAGACGGAAAAAAGTATTATTATTTATTATTGAACAGAAAAATTATAATTAAATACATCACTGTATTTGATTAAGGTTTAATAACACTATAAAAAGTAATGTTTTTTATTATTAATTTTCGGACGTTTGGACTTACCTAAACCATGTTTACGCAGTCTTATATAATATAATTTATCTATTTATTTATCGTGTTTAGTGTTTACGGTTCAATAATTATGAGGTTTATGTAATATTATTAATTTAACATAAATCGCTCATAAAATCATCTCTTGTATTTGATTAAAAAAAAAATAATCGAATTTATTTCAAAATGATACTATATAATATAATATTAATGTTATAGTTAAATTGAAAAAATATTTTTGAAAGAAGTAAAAACTAGTTAAAGTATTATCCTTTACAAGTAAGTATACTTATACTTAAATAATAATAATATAAGTGTTATACTTATAACATTTTATTATTATAAAAAATAATAAATAAAAAAAATACTCGGCTTTGATAATTCGTATATACATATATATTATGTATTTATGTTGCTATCGCCGTGATTCCGTATCGAATTTCTTTCGTTTAAATTATTCCAAATAAAACTATACCTTATATTACAAGTGAATGTATAGTTGGTACTTTATTTAGGTCATTTTTCGAATTTCTCAAAATTGACCCTAAGCTGTAGAAAAAATGACGAAAAAACAGATTTTTTTCACGAAAACTGAAATTTCAACGAATTCCATTTCATTATTTGACGATAACTCGAGCAATTTTGAAGTTAGAGAAGTATATCTATACATATTACTTAACATCATATCAACATATTAGAAAAATCTTTAGTCTCAATTTTTTTTTTATAGCTATTTAAAGTTGATATTTTTAGTTTTTTGTTTAATATATTTTTTGATAATTATATAATAAACATTTATTTTCAATATGATGATAAACAGACGAGAATTTACGAGTTTCATAAATGATAAATATGTACAAAATATTTAGTTCATTATTATTATGATGCCTATAAAAAATATTTATTTAATCATTTATACGGCACATGGCTGGCGGGGGTATGATGGACACGAAGCCACCCCCTTGGTTGCGCCAATGCATGTTAGGTTAGTTATTTATTTTTAATTTATTTAATTGTTATAAATTATCATAAGATTATATAATAATTGTCGTTAAATATTGTTAACTATTTACTATAATATAAATAAATGTTCTCATATAGAAAGACTTATTATAATATTTTTCCTACCATTTTTCATATATATATATATTTTTTTTAATGCGTCTTTGACCACAGGGATACATTTTAACGCGAACCATTAATAATAATAATATCATATATATGTTACCGGAAATGTTGACAATTAGGAAATGATGACAATTCCTAGACAATTTTCACAATTCCTAAAACAGTTAGGAATTGTCAACATTGCCTAGGAAATTTTAACATTTCCTAATAATAGAAGGCAATGATGACCAAATTAATTAATAAAATATATTATACATCATATTGCATATCACATATTATATATTGATATTATATTATATTATATTATATTATCACAACTTAAACCACCGTCACACTTGGAATTGCAAATTTGAAATATAGATTTGCATGCACATCTACTTGTTTTGCATTGGCACCTGGTAGGTATAACATTTAAATTTATATTTTATATTAACTACAAATAATAATTCCAATACAGAAAAACGTAATATTGATATCTGTATTATAGGTACTTAGGTTACTTTATGTAAAACAAAAAAATAAAAATAAATAAATTACTCTAATACTGTAAATTCCTAAAGTCTCCAGGAAATGATGACAACTCCTATAAGTCCATGTTGACAATTCCTAAAAGAGTTAGGAATTGCCAACTTTGACTAGGAATTGTCATCATTTCCTGAAATGTCAACATTTCCGGTAACATATAGATATAATCGATATTCGTATATAATAATATGTCGAACAGAGTAAAAAAATGCGTTCAATATAATGAAACGCATTATATTGATATAAATATAATTTTAATTTTAATTTTAATTATAATATTTAATATATTATTATATATAATATAGCTTTACCCGTGCGATGTATTGTTAAATATATAAAAATAATAAATATGTTCATTGTTCATATTCAAATTGTATTAGTATATTATATAAGATAATAATATTAAAAACGTTGATAATTTAGCCAAAAGTCAAAACGTACCTATACGTATATTATATAGTCTGTGGCGGTATTATTTAAAATAAAATATGAAAATAACACTCGAAGGTCAGATGAAAAACTATTTTTTTTTTTTTTTTATCAAAATTCATAATTTCTATATTCAATAAAATTTCACAAAAATAATTTTTTTTAGAAATTTCCCCTCCCCGTTCCACCGAATAATCCTTAATGGTGTATTATTTTATATGGTTGGTTCATCGTTCATGACTTATGGCCGCATATCATACCCCGCACGCGTATCGTCTTACTTTAAAAACGTATATACGCTAATATAGAAAAATGAAGAAGTGGGTATACGCCCCAATACATCACTGCAGGTAAGGTTAGGTTAGGTTAGGTTTAGAGGTATAAGAGGTCGTACAGATACATAAAAACTGCGATTACAAATTTACAATCCAACGAACGAATAATATTATAATAATTGTTTTATATTATAAATATTGAAAAATATAGCGTTATAATGTGTTATGTTATGTAGGTATAATAATTTCAAACAGACTTACCGTTTAATATTAATCTTGTGAATAACTGATGGAACTTTATGAACACTGAAGTTGGTCGAAAAAGAACAAAACATTGTTTGTTGCGGTTGTGTGTAAAACGCGTATACACGGCTCTACGCCAAAATCGTTACTGTGAGCTGTGACCGAAGATCTTGTAATATTAATGTAGGATTGTAGATTATCTGTGAAAACGTATAGACCCTTTTAATTATTATTATCAGTTTGACCATTATTTAACAATTAGATTAAACAAAAAAAATAGATTACCTATGTCCCATAAAGATATTTGAAATAACTCGACGACGTACGTATACGGCATACCCCTATATGATAATGGCCTAATTATGGCAGACGAGACGTATACACATTACATAGACCACGGACTTTCATTATATTACTTTTGCATTCTACATAAATACTTAACTTACTTTATATTGTGCTTACAAAAATACCACAGACACAGTACAAATTAAAAATTAATGATCTACCATTAAAATAATATAAAATAATATAAAACATTAATTAACGTATTTATATTATAATTATACGGGTATATATCGACCATAAATATCTATATAAGTATTCATATTATGAATACACTATATAAAACGGTAATGGGGGAAAAAAGCCATGGAAAAAAAAGACACGGAAAAAAAAGCCACAAAAAAAAAAGGTAGGTACGAAAAAAAAAATCCAAAGAAAAAAAGCCAAATTGAATTATATTTTTATTATTTATTTGTATTATTATATTAAAATGGAAATAATAAATTCCAATAAAAAGAAAACAAATAAATTATACTATAAAGGTTACATGTATGTAATTAAGCATACTGGAAAATATAAAATTACCTGACGTTGATGTAAATCAACTCAACTTAAATGTCCTGCAGGCACAATTTATACAGATTTGGAAAAATAATAAATGATTGAAATTGGCAATTCTCATCATCTCGTGACACTATTTTTGAAGTAATAATAGCTAAGTTTTAAAACTTCATTTTATTTCTTTATTTATTTAATATACGTATTTTATTATGCATAAAAATAAAAATATGGTGCAAAGTTTTTGTTTATAACTTCCAAGCAAGTCCGACCATCAAAATCTTATATGTTCTTCTTTATATGAATTTTTATTTATTATAAGGTTATAACTTATAACTTATAAGAATTTTATATTTTCTTGTGGCTTTTTTTCCGTTTCTTTTTTTCCCTAGCTTCATATAAAACATATAAAACTATTCTAACACTATATATAGTAATAATTATAATTATTTATTATTTATTATTTTAATGATAATAATTATTATATTAATAATGAAATTTTTATTTACTTATATATTTACGAGTATATTATATGATATATTATAAAATAATAATATATTCTATATCTACTACATTTGGAGCTGGAAATCGTATACTAATAATAATTAATAATCGATAGCCAATATTCGTAAACTTTCGTATAACCTATAACGTCTATTATAATGTCTTAAAATCAATGATTGTGTTCGGGTAAATGCAATTTATATCTAGAATATACAAATTATATGTATATGTAATTAAATTTCTGGGTATATTCGAAAAAGCTAACTCGATACTAAAGAAAAACAATTTATACATTTACAACGTATTTTTTAATAATTGACTAAAAACCAATGATTTTAAATTTAATATGCATAAATTGTGCCTACAATATTATGTATTATGATTATGATTATCTATAAATACCTACCCGTTATCGCAACCGCTGCCATGTGTGCGATCGTTACCGCCACCGACGTCACCACGGCAGTGCAGACCTTCGTGTAGGCGTATTTATGATTTTTCGTAACATTATATCGACTGTATAATGTTAAGTATATTAAATTGAATTCATTTTATAATATTATATGATGTTATTCTACACTATTGCATTACATTATAATATTATTTTTATAAAATAATTATTAGAAACGGAAATGTCAAATGTCGTGTTAATGTCAAAAATTTAGATAAATTTGGACGGGTTGACACGTACGTATAAACGCTCGGCTGGCATATGAGTCGATCAATCAAAGTTTTTTTTTTATCAGTATTTAGAGTTTTGTTTTGGACGTATTTCGTTTACGTTAATCTTTCTCTCTTTTTTTCATTTTTTTTTATCATTCTACTACTAAAAACAATATTATAATTAAATTTTTGGCCTACGGATCGAGATCAAACCACCCACCACACAACATATAAATACAAAATATTTATCTATTTTTTTCAAACGTATATATATATACACTATAAATATATATATATTATGTATATATAAAACCAGTGTCGGCTTGGCATTTAAAAGCCCAGACAGTGATTTTTCCAGTTGATCGAAAATACTATTAAGTACATAATATTATACAATCAAATATAAGTCATTTTAAATCAAAATAATTATTACCTAGTACAATGTTACTGAATAATATTACATTATGTAAAGCACAGAAGCGTGTGAAGCTATTATTATTATTATTATTTATTATTATTTCTATACGACGTCTTTTATATAATTATAATTTATGTATTTATATCTAAAAAATAAAACTAAGGAAATTATTATTTCGTATAATATTTATAATATAGAAGCAATATCATCAAAGTCGTCCGTTTTAAGTATCTATAGTATTTTTTCGTAAAAATAAGGTTAAATATAAAAATACGAAAAAAAGAAAAGAAGTGGAGACCTCCTACCGACAGTCCGACACTGTATGACATTATAATAATATATAACGCACGCTAACATTTGCGTCGACGTCTCTTACAATATATCCGTTTAATTCTATAATATTTTACCGATATTATTATATACATATAATAAAAATAAACATAAAAAAATAAACATAAACATAAAAATAAAAATAAACATAAAAATAAAATATATATTTATAAGATCTTTATTTATAATATATATTATATATACGACTTATACAGAATGTATTCGGTCATAAAATATAGTATTTGTGTGAGTATAATATCATGTTGTATAAAACTATGGGTTCGGTTCGGCACGTTATTTATTATCGTTATATATTTATATAAATATAGTCTGCTGCAGTGCCTTGTGCGTGTATTATATTATATTAATTATTACCATACTGTATGATATTATCGTATCAAATAACAGACGCGCCGGGGGTGTCGCCGGAACGGTTAGAGGCATTTTTCCCATCAAGAATCCCCGACCACGTTATAACTTATAACATATTATTATATATATATATATATATATATACGTGTTATGTGCAGCGAGATAATAAATTATGGTATATAGGGGTGCGTCTGGAGTCTACGGCACAAATGCGTTTTATCGCGGCACTGATTCGTTGACCGGTTTTTTTTTTTTTATCCCCCTCGAAATCACGCCAGACGACGACCCAACCGAAATTAATGATTTTTTCGTGTCCAGACAAAGTAATATAATAATAATATATTATATATCCCCCTTACAAGATCAAATTCCCGACGGCCGACGCAATAATAATAATAATAATAATAATAATAATGATAATAATAATGATAAGAATAATAATATGCCGACGCCGGTAAAAATATTCTATACGAATAATATATTTTTAACCTCTCATTTCCACGTATACATTATTATAATATAATAATATATATACGGGAGACGGAACGCACAAAGAACGACCATATGCCATATATAATATTATTATTGTGTGTGCTCGGTTTGGATGCAGACGGGAGATTAAAACTCTAAATCATTATGACGGTCAGGTTCGAATATTATTGTGTTCGCGTTTCCCTAAACAACAATGCAGACACCGATTTTGTATTATAAATAATATATGCGCTTTGAACACATTGTGCCGGTATATTATATATTATATATAATAATATATTATGTTTATGTACCTAACCTTTTTATTGTTGGACACGAACGCCGGTATGGAGTTCGGATAAATGCGTTTCGACCGTGTGCACACAATAGGGTAGGTCGTTTCGGATTTTATTTCGTTATAGGGTGGAAAAAATATAATAATACCGTGGACAATATGTAATAATATATTATTATAGTATTGTACATTATAATACATATTATAATACGAGGCCGTCTGAATTTCTATCGTTATACGGGAACATAATATAATAGGTATATTATAATGGAAAAATCCTCGAAAACCAACGTAGGTATATCAACACGAAATTTCGACCACCCAAACATTTTATAACCGCGTACAATAATATATTTAATATAATATGTATATACAAAAATAATACATAATATTGTATATAGAAATACCGAAGACGATGAGGGGTCGAGAGACGGGCGAATTCGGCCTCTCGTCGTTTCAGAACGGTCGTTCTGCCACATTTCTAGTATTAATATTCTTTGTCGTTTTCATATATTAATATAACATATAAGTTATTTTTTTCAATCACCCTCTTGGTCGAACGATGATCGGGAGAGGAAACATCCTAGCCGTCGTGATATACTGCTGCAGCAACGACTTGTGACCTAACCTAAATATAACAGTTTTATACTATACTCTTTAACCTTCCATGTATATAATATTATAACGTATATACTCGTTATAGATCACGTAACTTTTGGAAAATTCAAAAAATTTTGATAAAAACGCGAATTCTAAAAAAAAAAATGATACAAAAAATGTGTATTTTTCTTCTCGTCTTCTGCAGCCTTTTTGCCGACCTGAGAGTATATTGAGAATATACGAATATCGGTTATATTATAACGACGTACGAAAAATTCGTCGGGCCATTTTATTTTTTTTAAATAATACCAAAATGTTGGTAGACACTATTTTACCAGAATATTTCTCAAATATTCAAGAATTTGATTTATTAAGATCATTATTCGTATTTCTCAAAATTATGTGCCTATGGATTAGGTAAAACTACTATTAACTAATTTTTTTTTTTTTTATTTAGTTGTTTAAAGTACCTATAAAGAAAAGAGTAATACTAATACTGCTATGGAAGGGAATAAGGATTTAATGGTACAAACAAGTGTATAATAGAGTATAGAGAATAGTGTTGAATTTTGAATTATTAAAAAACATTTGAAAAATTAATAAATATATAGGTAGGTACATATTAAAATAAAATGAATTATTTTACACCAAAAATGTTTATTTATTTATTAATTATATTTTTTTATAATATTATTTCTCGTATTTTTATATTATATTATCCAATATTTCTTAGGAATGTGATGCAGTTTAAATGTTATGTTATGAACTATAAATAATAATTTGAATCGTTAAACAATAGTAAGTTTAAATGTTAATATACATAATTTCTTCGCATTAGGTTATTAGTTTATTACAGAGAGTTAATACAATAATTAAGTATAATCTCAATCTTCACAGTGTACATAAAAATACGTAATGGTGTGAGGTTTTGATAAATCATTTCCTGAAAAATGATGATGGTCATGGGCGCCCGAAGAGGTTAGGTTAGAGTCTTGGACTTTAAAATTTCAAACATAAAATTGAAAGTTTGAATTTTATTATTGATTAATAATTATTATATAAATATCTTATCGATGTTTTGTCTAGTTTATATAGGTTTATAAATTTAATATCAACGAACAAAATAGAACTATAATATATTCTTTATGAATTAATTCAGGTATTCATAATTCTTAAAAATCTTTATTAAGTATATTTTGGCGTTTAATTTTATTATTCCCCTCCCCACAATAAATTTTCTACGAGTGATGCCCATGATAGCGATGATGGTTATTTATTATTTGTCTATCATTATCATCAGATTTTGCAGCAGCTTTCATAAATGCCAAGTTCTAAAAAGCAAAAACAGAAAAAAAATTATTAAATTGAATTAAACAAAATATATACCTATTTGATTCGAAGAAAATTATAATTTCTATTAGGAAAAATAATAAGTTAAAAAACCGACCGGATATATTTAGTAGGTACCTTTTTGGATAATACGAGATAAAGTGGTAATAGAAATATGTTACGCGTTTCCGAGCGTAACATACGCAGTAGGTATATTGTTATAATAATAACTATATTAATATATTAATATTATTATATTTTATTTATCTACTGATTGACAAATTGATATTTATAATTTTAATTTTTAAGACAAAAAATCCGAACAGAATACTGCTGTGGAAGTTGAAGGGATACAGTTGAGGAAATGATAATGGTTGTGTTATAGTATTATGTTGTAATTTGATTAAGATTTGAATCCAATGATAAATCATTTCATTCGAAAAAACGATTCTGAGCGGAGTTCAGTAAGATAATAATTTAGGTATTAAATTGATTTAAATTTTCACAAATTTACTAGAATGTAATATCAATATTTGATGAAGTATTTATTAATTTAACACACCTATAAAAAAAAATTGAGACGGGATTTTTCTAATATTTTGATATCATGTTAAGTATTATGTAATTATACTTTAGTGAAATTTGCAGACCTTAAGTCTCAAAACTGTCAATTGTATCAAACATTATATACATAAAAACGAGAATTTTACGAAATATTTAACGTCCTCTATTTTGACATTTCTTTATGTAGAAAAAATAACGTAACTGTTTCAAATTTTACCACATATATATATAGTATGTATGTAAACTAATCCAATAAAATTTTCAAATCTATAACTTCAAAATTATCCGAGTTATCGTGAAATATTGTCAAAATTTCAGTTTTCGTGAAAAATGCCGTTTTTTCGTCATTTTTTCATCATTTTTCCGTCGTTTATTCTACCACTTAGGGTTATAATTTTGAGAAATTCGAAAAATTACCTAAATAAAGTACCAACTACATCCACTTTCCAACCGGAAACATATGCTATTCGTGAAAATCGTAGCATTATTTCGGGTAGTAAAAGTGTCTTCAGACATAAAAACAAAATAAAAAAAATCGCACATCATTGTAAAACCAATAATACATTTAAATACATTCTTCGCTTCGCTCATAATCTAATAATACTGTTTATAATGTATTAAACATTTTTTAATAAAACCATATTCACTATATACACAGTATATTATTACTATATAATTTGTGTTTAGCGTATTATAAAATATAAATTTAAATTTATATAGGTACCTACCATCGATTTTAGTTCTTAATTTCTTATATAACTAATGACATAGGTACCACAAAACAAATATTTTTTGTATAATATTATATTTATACAGATTATACTCACATCGAAACTCCACAACGCTGCAATAAAGACCAGTATAATTAATTTAAAATCCATGATTATATTTTTGATTATTATCGTAATATTTATACCAAACAAGAAATAAATATTACTATATTAGAATGATAGGTGACGATGCTTTTATATAGGTATATCCGGAACGATTAATAATCTCCGTCACAAGTTTGGTGACACATTTGTTTAAATAAAAATTATTGAACAATTAAATTATAATTTATAACGTTAGATTTATTCTTTGTTCATAAAACTATTGATCAGTATTTAAACATTTATTTCTATAAAGCAATAAAGCTGCATGCGCATATATTAAAATATGAAAACAATAAACGCATAAAATCAAATTTTTTTAACAATAAATTATGTAAATATTGCTTAAAATAAAATTATAATGATATATTTGATAAATACCTCACAATGTAATGTTTCATTTATAATGTAAGCTATAGGTACTGTTTTTACTACTGTTATACTTATTTCGGTGTTTCCGAATTGTGTGCCAAAAGCCATAGGCGCTCGCAAAAATTTTCCTAGGGGGAGCAAGCTTTTAACATAAAAAAGATGAGTGTAATATTATTTATATTGAAATGGGATTTAAAAAAATAACCAAGTCATTAATTATATATATTTTTTTAATATTTAATTAAATAAAATATTATAGTCATAATATGGATAATGTAGAATAGGTAAGTACAAATATATTAACATTGTATAAATTTTATCTTACTGTTCAAAAATAAATTGTAATCGTTTTGAATCTCTTCCAAAACGATCAATAATTTCACCATAAAAATTATCATTTATTAATTTATTTACAATAGATTTTTGTATATTTATTATACATTGATCATCAAGACTTATGTCGGTCGTTGTTGAGCGCAGCCATCATGGTTTTACCCTCCACATTGTTCTAGAGTCTAGACAGTGCAAGTAATTGCAGGAATTGTAAGACTATAATTGCTGAGTATATGGATGGATAAAACAATTCTGTTTCTTTTAATATTTCAAAAATGTCTATAACTGTATTTACACTATGTTTACAATAACTATACCAAATCATTGATTCAGCTGAAAAATTTTATAAAAAAACATTCATATTTTTCTGTAATTTTTTCAATAAGTGTTTTATATCGATTTTCATCAAGTGTATTCGTGTACTCGTATTTTAAGGATAATTGAAATAGAGAAAATGTTATTTCATTGTCATCTGAAAAGCGCTCGTTGTCGTTGTGATGATCCTAATGAGTCAAGATAAGGAATGAAAAATTGAAAATTACCCTTTTAAAGTAACTTTGAACGCATTTTGCAGGTAGTAGGTACATTAGTTCTATGGATTTGCTTTTTAGTAACTCTCGGCATATTTAATTGAATATTTGATTGGCTAATAATATTTTCCATTTTATTCCAAAGAATATCAAATTTTGTATCTACTGACTGAATTATTATATGTGAACATGTGGTTATTTTATTATATTATTATTATCAACAGTTTCATAAGCTACTTTTGCTTATTAAACTATTATTACTATAACATAATTTCATATCATAATATATAATATAACTTGTAGTGTATTACAATATCTATATTTATATATAGGTATAAAAATATACGTAATATACAATTTAATGTCAAAAGCCAGGGGGGCAAATGTCCTATCCGAATAACCTAACCGGGTACCTATGCCCAAAACCATTATTTAGGTTAAATTGCGTGCACGGTTTTCTCGGGACAAACCAAAGTTGCGTGCGCAGTTTTCTCGCAATGAAGTCCAGTAGTTAGACTTGTGATTTTTTTTTTTATTTATTATTTATTGAGTTATTGATAATTGATAATTTTATAGCAATGTTTATTATTATTTTATTTCAAATTCAATTAAACCACCAATACAATACATTAAATATTAATACTATACCTACATTAGAAAAATATAAAAATTAAACTAGCAAGTTTTTGTATGCCAATTTTTCTATAACTCCAAACGGATTATAATTTTATCTTAATATTGACGCATAATTCCATGAATTTAATCTTTTTCCACAGCCATTCGTCGTGTTCGTATTATAGATTAAATATAATAGTAATCGATCGTCTGTTCAAATTTTTTTAAGTGCAAATTCAGTGGCGGCTCGTGGGGTTCAATAGAAGTGGGGCACAAATATTTTTCTTATTTCCCCATCATTATCAATTACTACCCATAATTATTCTTGATAACTATATATTTCACCTTAATTCAATGTTTATTACCTACTAATATATTATTTGTCATACAAAAATGAAAAAATTTAATATATAATAATACGCTTTATTTTTAAGTATACAATAAAAAAATATATAGGTACATATATAAAATATATTTACATAAAATAATATTAAAAATCGGTTATATTTTTATATTCTAAATCAATTCGTCTGTCTTTTTTTTTTTATAAATATTTTTATGACCTCTTCATTAAAATCTGTTATTTGATTTACCATTTTTTTTTTCAATTGATAACATCGCTAATGCATTTAATCGCTCTTCTGTCATAGTATTTGGAAGAAATGTTTTTATTCTCTTAATGCCGAAAATGATCTTTCTGCTTCTGCTGAACTCATAGGGATTGTTGTACCCATTTGTAGGTACTTTATATAAAAGTCAAATAATATAATAATTAAAAATGTTTGTCATTTATAATTTATTATTATACAGGTAAGTACAGATAGCAAGACTGCGACAGGAAGTCGATGATGTTGATTATTTTATGACAATAAGATAAACGACCGGTATTTCTAAGTTTTCGTGAAAGGATAGAACTCGCGGGCACAATTCGCGTGTGCCCGATTTTACTATATAATTTGTGACAATAAATCAAGACTCGTATACAATTTTATACGGTTGATCCGGGCACAAAAAATATGTGCCCGCCGCCTGATACACTTTTATTTTCCATAAAATATCTAAATTCTAAATGAATAATAATTATATTCGAGTATATGTATTTTTTTTAAAAAATATGATAAGTTATACCATTTACCAATATTATACCTAATATTATTTTTATTTAATTTCAATTTTTATAATTTTTTTTATTTGATATTTTAGATAGGGCACGTGCCCGTGTGCCCCCTTGCACGAGCCGCCACTGAGTGCAATACAAAATGTCTCGAAAAATATTCGCACGCAATTCGAACATATTCTAAAAAATACGCGCACGCAAAACGGTTGACAATCATCATTGCTGTATTGCAATAAAATGTGAGATAATTAGATATTAACGTTAGAAAATGGCATAATTGTATAGGGTGGAAAACGAGCATGTGTTATAATTTTGCCCCTCGATATTATGTTTATTGAATAAGTGTATATAATTCTTCAAAGTAAAATCATATAGGTTTTGCAATATGTTATACAAATAATATTATATTAATATTTTTGTATGTAGTTGTGTAGTAGGTATGTATACATTATTGTACGTATTACAGGTAATTCAAGACTGGGGCAAGTTAAATAATTTAATAAACTAAACTTTTTTGTCACCCCCAACCCCCTTAAGTTTTATCCTAGTAACGCCAAATTTGTATTTATATACATAATTTTAAATCTAAATATTCGTATATATTTAAACATTCGTAGAACTATTAATTACCATTTTTAATAGATAATATTTATTATGTAGCACAAAATACTTTGTATTTTAGCGTTGTGTTTCAACTAACAAAAATTCATCAATTTTTTTTTTCGATAGAGTATAATAATTGTAAATTTGTAATTATATAATATTTTACAATTGTTATCAGTTGATCACAGGAATCAAATTCGTGTATATATATGAGGCGCCTAGAATACAAGGCATATAAGTGACTTTATTTGAATTTCGAGAGGAGCTTCAAATATTTTCCTAAATTACTATACAAAGATTTGTATTATTTTCATTATGATAATTATATAGGTACGTTATTTGATACTAGAACACAGAATTATATTTTTAGTTCAGTGGTGTACTTATTATTATTACCTATAAATTTTTTCGAAAATTACACTAATACGTTATACCTCTTGTGTTCTAAGCGCCTCTTATATTATAAATTTATACAATATTATTAATTGTTATACTTATGCAAGATGTATTAATGTATTATGCAAATATTTGTGTATTAAGTAATTTTATATTTCGAACAAAATATATTTGTCGATTACGAGTCGTGGAGAAGGATTAACACTCACGTCATGCGGTTTACCATTAATTGACAAGTATAATATTAAACAACAAACATTTTAACACATTTTTTAAAATTATTATATTCTTCGTAGTTAAAACAATAAGTTTAAAATATAAACTAATTTTATTGAAAATGTGGAATATATCAAATTGTCATGTGATACCAGAATAATTAGGTACTTTTATTTTATCCGTATATATTATAAACAAGGTTCGGGACTTAAAGCACTTAAAATCATCAAAATAAGCGCTTATAAAAGCGCCTAAAAACTTCAAAATAAGCATTCAAATAAGCACTTCAAAACATTAAAATAAAAAGTAAGATGCTAAAATTTTACTGAAAGTAGTAAAATTTATTACTAAATTTTAGTAATAAAAAAAAATTTTGTCTAAAACTACAAATTTTGTAGATAAATATAAAAACTTTATAATATAATTTTTTTTTCATATTAAAATTACAAATTTAATAATTAAATAATAGGTAATCTACTATTATTGTGTTTCTTATTATCAGTGGCGTATTTAGGAATTCCACGGTATGGGCAACGAAAATTTTGACGCCCTCCCTTTAAGAAAAAATTAACACGTTATTATAAATTATCCAATTCAATCCAATCAACCAATTTTTAATATGTTTTAACATGGTTTATTGATTTTACATATTTTAAACTATTAATTTTTGCATATTTTGAGAATTATGGAGCTCTGATTAATACATTATACATAATACATAGGATGGTCGTTAATATATATCTAGCAACTTGTAAGTTGTAAGTATAATTTATATTAGCATTATAGGTATATAGTAGTGTATATTTACTTTCAACTGTTGAGGTTTTTTCACGAAACATGTCTTCAATTTTTCTACATTTGTTAATAACCATCAATTGATTTTTGGCTTTTAACAAAGTCTTTTTACGATTTTCGTATCCACTTAATTTTTTTTTTCCGGTCATAATTAGAATAGGTAATTTATAACAAATATAATAAATTAATAACAAAAAAATAATGATCAATAAGTATTTACAAATGCCGAGTGATCAAGTTTGTTGACTAATAATAATATTGTACTTTTGTAGTAGGCACGCCACACGCGATAATAAAATACACCGTATTATAAATAATAACATAAGTTTAAAATCTATTAAATAACAACAAACTTGGGAAAATGATTATGGAAGATGACACTATTATAAGGTATATTAATAATATTCTCGCCTCTCGGTCGCTCATTAATTCATTATAATCTGCGATACGAAAAGTGCCCGCATATTTCAAGTTGATATAGATATTTTACCATAGTACAATAATAATTATAAATTTATAATGTACATCCAATGAGTCATTGGATTGGAAAATATACAAAAATAATAATTATTGAAAGTTCCCCGAAATAATAAGAGTATTGTACACGTTAAAACCCAATTACATACATATATAGTTCCTACCTTTAGGCTATATAATCATCATGCTTTTATAATTATTATGTATACACTATACACAATTGGCGACAATCGTTACCGACTTATCGTGCCACAGCCCACAGAAACAGGTTGGATTATTAATAATTATTATTTTTATTTTGTTATTACTCATTTGTCGTCGCATGCACAATGACAATGTAACATACGCATCAATAACTCCCAGGATTAAACTATAAATAACAATTATTACTATATTATAATATCTAATATCTGATATAATATATTATTTTATTTATATATTATATATATTGTCATAATATCTCATATGAAAAAAAAATATATATATACATTTTACGTAGGTATATTATATAAAGTAAATTAAATTATTAAGTAATAACAGCAAACCAAATTATAAAATTGCCGCCCCTCATAATCTTCAAAAATTTGCCGCTCTGGGCAACGGGACCCATTGCCACTACCTAAATACGCCACTGCTTATTATATGTCAGGAATTAATATTTATAGTTTGTTTATCTATAATAAAACGTAATTAAATTATTACAGTGTTAGAATAATTTAATTACCTGTATCTACATAATGTGACTACAATAAGTACATAACGTTAAAAATAGAATAAGTAAATTAATAAATTAAGAGAACACTATTTGGGTACAATACATTATATTGATGCACAATGGTAAAATTATTTTTAGTTTCAATTTTTTTCTATATTGCCAACAAACATTAAAAAAAAAACCCCAAATTTTTAGTATCGTGCGTTGTTAAGTTGGAAATATGCAATTAAAATAAGAAAAGAGCGTGAAAAAGCATTTTTCGAATAAATCATCGAAATAAGCAAAAAAAAGCACTTTCAAATTTCATATTTGTAATTGTTGCAACATGACATAAATTTCCATAGCACTATGCTAGATTTAATGTCAATCTAAAAAACTAAGCAAATGCTTTAAGTCCCGAACCCTGATTATAAATCATTCAAATTACTTTTTAAGACATTCGTAATATTTTTAAAAAACAAACATTAAATAATGGGTTTGAAAAATAACTATATACATATTTAAAT
>JAIUCT010000142.1:740787-753114 GCA_021307375.1 Tetraneura akinire | reverse complement strand
AAAAAATAATATGACAATTTAATCGTTTGAAAATAATTTTTCTCGGTCAATTGCTACAGCTAAAAGTTTTATGTCACGAACAAAATTATTTATTAACCATAAATTATATTTAATCCGTTTTTTCTGTCATATAGTTTTATAAAAATTTACTAAAAATATTACCAAATCGCAAATTGCTCATAATTAACAATTTATGAATATAAATTATTTTACTCAGAATGCCATGATATTATGTTTATTCAAGTGAATATAACTCGGGTATATCCTATTATATGGGCTCATTTTTATGCATAATGGTTAAGTTGTGTAATTTATTAGCATATATTTTGTCCGATGTAATAAAACTAACTGATTAATATTAATATTGCTATAGCTTATGAGGTTCTGAAAAAAAAATTTGGTAAAAATATATTTATGATTGTAAAATGTTCAAAGTATTTAAAAAAATATATCTATGATTTATTTAAAATCTATATGGAGTGTAATATTGTATTTTATAAAATATATAAAGCACGAGTATGATTAATTATATAATATATAATTAAACATATTATTATACTATTAAAACTCTTTGTGTATAAAAGTACATTTTATATTTTAAGCGATGCTAAGATTGATTTGTATTAAATGTGTCTTTTATTTTTAATGTTTGTAAACATTATTTTACCAGAATATTGCTCTAATATTCAAAAATTTAAAATGTTTCCAGTAGGAAAAAGTATGTAGTTGTTGATTTATTTAGGTCATTATTGGTATTTTTCAAAATTGCTCCTATGGAATAAGAAAAGCTACCAAAATATAACAAAAATACGGCATTTTATACAAAAAATGAAATTTTGACGAATTGTCAATAGTTTTCTTTGACTAATTGAAAATTCGATATTTATAGTATTATTATTTCATAAATTTTATGAATAATGTTTAATAAAAAGGACAAAAAATTTGAAAATTTTATTGACGCTCGAGTACATATCTCTTTAACACATTCCAAATTATTATGAATATTAAAATTGTAATTTTTTTTTTTATATATATAAAGTTTTTTTTTATTTAGTTGTTTAATGTATAAAAAAAAGTTCTAATACTACTATGGAAGGAAATAAGGTATACACATAGGCGCAACTAGGTTAAAAATTTTGGAGGTGCTAAAGTCCCAAATAATTATATTTATAATGTATTAACAAATACGCCAATAAAGTGTATTAAACTTTTTGGGGGTGCTAAAGCACCCACTAGCACCCCCTAGTTGCGCCTATGGGTACACAGGTGTAAAGACGAAAGAGGTTAGTGGTGAATTTTAAATTAAATTTGAATGCAATGATTAACATACCAGTATATGAGAATTTGGGGGACTCATTTATAGTTTTTATGAGCATTTATATATTGAACTTCGAGACATGAAAATTGTATTGGGTGTACACTGTACAGTGTACATATATTATGTACATACTACTTCATAGTTCATATATGTGATAAAATTTTAGAATTCTTACGTTGAAATCTAAATTTAAATTAGTATCTATGCATTTTAAATTTTTAATAAAAATGTTTAAATTTAAATTTGATTAAAATTATAATATTTAACTAAACTTTGCTCAAAATAGTTTTTTCGAATGCGATGATTTATCAAAATCAAAATTTAACACTTCCTCTTTACCCCAGTATATCCCTTTCACAGCAGTATCAGCTCTTGTTTTAGATTCTGAGCGAAGCGAATTATGTATTGGTTATACAATGATGTGTGATTATCTTTTTTTTCTTTTATTCTGAAGACACTTTTATTACTCGAAATAATGCTCCGATTTTTACGAATAGCATATGTTTCCTGTTGGAAAGTGGATGTAGTTGGTACTTTATTTAGGTTATTTTATCGTTATGATATGCGTTATATTATAATTATGCCTATGTGCAATGTTTATAATGTTTATATTATATTCCGTTTCGTATATCTGAAAAATGCATATTGAAAAAAAAGAAAGACTTTAAGGGTATGTATAATATGAACGTATGTATATTATACGCTCTAAGTGCAAGGAATAAATGTGTACAAATAATATTATATTTTATTTTCTATTTTTAGAACATTTTCACAACGTTTACAAAATTATACATAACGTGTAATATTATTATTATCATCATATACCGTGTAAGGCGTTTATCCATTATATATTCGTAATATTTCTTCAAGTTATACGCGTGTTTATATAAGAATAATAATAATAATAATAATGTAAAATTTCGATCTTATACGCAGATTCGTTTTACCAAATTGTATTTTTTTTTTTTTTTTTGCGTGGTTACAATTCCGTATGGCGGGGGCGGCGATATCCATCTCTCCTTCTTGTACGTTCTCTAAAACTTGAACGAAAATGATTATATCTGTTGGCTTCCACCAACGCCGAGTTCTAAACGACACAAACAAAAACAAAATAAAATAAAATTATTTAATCGAAAAAATCTGCGATAAAAGATCCAAGGAAGTATATATTTATTGAAATTGCACAATTGAGTGGAATAGTATTTAAAATGCACATCGTACAAAAAATAAGATATTTATATATAATAGGTACTTCGTTCCTTTAGTCATCGGGGAAATCACAATATATATTATTTATTTACTCATTTATTTATTATTTATATTATTTATTTAGCCCTTTTTTAATTTGTACACATAGTAGTTAACATAAATGATTACATAATTTATACAATTTATAATTACAAAAATAATTTATTAATTTGATTATTTATTATTATTATTATTATTATTATTATTATTATTATTATTATTATTATTATGATTATTATTATTATTATTATTAATTATTATTATTATTATTATTATTATTATTATTATTATTATTATTATTATTATTATTATTATTATTATTATTATTATTATTATTATTATTATTATTATTATTATTATTATTATTATTATTATTAATAATTATTAATTAATTATAATTTATTATAGAATAAATATTGGACAGGTTGAAAAATATCTCGCGTATCCAAGCGAAATGTACGAAGTATACTGCTGTATTCATATATAATAACCCATTATTATTATAATATTATATTATTTTAATATCATCAATCAGATATTGATAAATGTTATAATATTATATAAAATAATATTTAAACGGACAAATTAATTCCTTACTGATATAGAAAACAGTATCGCTATATAAAAAAAACTTAACGTTTATATCCTTAGATTTTATTTTTATTCAAGAAAATACATAAATATTAATGAATATATAATATTATAAAAATGATATATTTAATTATGAAAATTTTATTAAAGCATATATTTACATTACGTATTTCCCGAAAAATATTAAGTATCAATTTTTTTTTATAAAAAGTTAAAATTTGAGTAAAATCAATATTTAAAATATTTATTTAGATTATTATTATTAGATTCTAAGCGAAGCGAAGAATGTATTGGTTTTACAATGATATATGTGTCTTTTTTTTTCTTTTTTTTTTTTTTTTTTTTTTTTTTTTGTATGTCTGAAAACACTTTTACTACCAGAAATAACGCTCCGATTTTCACCAATACCACATGTTTCCGGTTGTAAAGTGGATGTAGTTGATACTTTATTTAGATCATTTATAAGAATTTCTCAAAATTGACCCTAAGCGATAGAAAAAGCGACGAAAAAAATAAAAAACCGCATTTTTCACGAAAACTGAAATTTCGACGAATCCAATATTTCACGATAACTCAGGCAATTTTTAAGATAGAGACTTGAAAATTTTTTGGGTGTTTAGTTGTTTACATAGCTACTATATTATATATTATGTAGTAAAATTTTGGAACCGTTACGTTAATTTTTCTACAATATATTGGACTTTGAATATTTTGTAAAATTCTCGTTTTTTATATAATTATGTATTGATTAAAATTTTTACATTTATCAGTCTCTACGTTTGCTATAAATAATTTATCATAAAACACCTAAATACACAAATATGACAGTAATTTGCTTAGAATCGTTTTTCGAATATAATGATTTATCATTGCATTCAAATTGTAATCAAAATTCAACACAATCCTTTTTACACCTGTATCCCTTCCACACCAGTCCCCCTTCCAATGCTTTTTTATACTTTAAATTTAAATAGCTATAATAAAAAATTGTAAATGTAATAATTCACAATTAATAATTGGAACTGAGTTAGGCAAAATATATTTAAGCTTCAATAAAATTTTCAAATGTTTCATTAATTTTTGTCAATTTTATTTAACATTATTGTAAAATATTGAAATATAATAAAAATAATCCATATAAATACTTTAAATTACGTTTTTACTGAAATTTCAAATTTAAACACATATAAATAAAAATTGAGCCTTGAGATTTTTCTAATATTTTGGAAATACGTTAGGATGTTGGTCAGTATACTACAATAAAATTTTCAACAAATTTCCAAATTTTTTGGATTTCTGTTAATTTTTATTGTAAAAGTATTGAGAAATATAAAGAATATTCGTATGGATTTTAATATTTTCGTTTTAAATAAAAATATTAAATTTAAACTGCCATAAAACACTAAAAAGTTATTGGGATTTTTCCCATAATTTTTAATTATAAATATATGAAATCTATATAATAAATAATATATAATATACAATAATTCTCACATTCTTGTATTTTACAATGTTATAAATATTATATATTATAATTAAAATAATAATTTTTATATAATATTATAAATTTTTTAATTAGACCATATTCGCTTTTATATATAAAAAAAAAAAAAAAAAAAAAATGTGAACATTATAGTTATTTTATAGACACAAAATTAAAAACCTAATATAATGAAAAAAGATTTGAATTCAAAATTTACAAATCTGTTTTGACAGTCATATAGAGATAGACTATCTTAATTATTTTTACACTCGGTTTTAGTCTCTATATCTTGTGACATACCAAAAAACGAATATTATTGTATATATTAGATATACTCACATCGAAACTCCACAACGCTGCAATAAAGACCAGTATAACAAATTTGAAATCCATGATTAAATTTTCGATTGTTATCGTAATATTTTCCAAACGAAAACTAAATATTAGAATAATAGGGGACGGGACTTTTATATAATAATCCGGAACGATTAATTATCTCAGTCACAAATTTGGTGACATATTTGTCTAAATAAAAATTATTGAACAATTTAATCATTATAGTGTTTGTATGTTATACTTTGTGCATGAAACGGGTTAGGTTAACATTTAATTATATAAAACAGGCGTATATATATATATATATATATATTAAAATTTTAAAATACGACCACAATAAATGCAGATATAATAGATTTCTGTAATAATAAATTAAAAAATATATTTCCTAAATTAAAATTATTATTGTAATCAATGTTGTATATAAGCCGATAGTATTTTATATTCCACATAGTGCATATTGCAAATTATTATGATTTTTCTAATATTTATTGGTAACAAGGGCGTCCCCAGGGGGATAGTAGGGGCAGTTACTTCTTTTTTGGCGATTTCTGAGTAAATTATTATTATCACTTAATATATAGTTAATCGTAATACCACAAAATACAATTAAAATAATTTTTAATTTAAAAATTAAAATTTTTTAAATGACGAAATATTACGAAATATTCAGTCCTATATTTTGTAGAAAAATTAACATAACGGTTCCAAAATTTTACCACAATATATCGTGCCTATGTGAACATCAATTATTATCAAGTCTGTAACTTGAATTATTAAAACGTATATTGAAACGTTAAAAAACTTTTAAATAGGTACCGATCAAATGTTTAATGCACAAAAAATAAATCAAAAGTTAATAATTTAATAATTGTTCAATCATTTTATTTAAACAAATGCGTCCAACAAATTTATAAGAGAATAATAATCGTTCCGGATTATATATAAAAGCCTCGTTCTCTATTATTCTAAAATAGTAATATTTAGTTTTTGTTTGGAAAATATAACGATAAAAATCGAAATTACAATCATGGATTTCAATTTAATTATACTGGTATTTATTGCAGCGTTGTGGAGTTTTGATGTGAATATACATATAAAATATTATTCGTTCTTTGATGTGTCACAGTTATAAAAAATCTAATCGATCGTATAAATCATTAGTCTGACAAAACAGATTTGAAAAATTTGAGTTTAAAATTTCTTTATTAATGCCTATTTATCTTTATGTCAATAAAATGGATATTACCTATAAAAAAAAAAAAAAATTGAAAATTGATATATTTCCAATGTTCGGGAATTACGTTAATCAATATTTATATGTATGCTTCAAAAAAATTGTAAAAACACTTAAAAAATTTTGTCAATTTTATATAAGATATAACGTAATTGAGAAATAATAAATATCTGCAAATTTATACCATAAATATAGATTTTACAAAAATCTCAACTTAGAAGACCCGTAAAAAAAATTAAGATTTGCGATATTACTATTATATTTTGGTAATACCTACTAAGATATCAGTATGACCAATAAAATTTCCAAAAAAATTTTCAAGTTTTTTGTTTTCTTCATTAATATTTATTGTAATAGTATTGAGAAATAATAATAAGAATACTTGGATTAAAACTATGGATTATATGATTTTTGATTCAACTAAAAATATCAACATAAAAAATCTATAAAAATAAATTGAGACTTAAATTATTCCTAATATTTTGATATCATGTAAAATAATGTATATTATCATGTATATAATCATGTATATTATGAGTATACATCAGTAAAATTTTCAGATTTTAAAACCTAAAATAGTAAAATTGCCAATTTTATCAAACATTATAATATCCATAAAAACGAGAATTTTACGAAATATTCGACGTTCTATATTTTGTAGAAAAATGTACGTAAGAGTTCCAAAATGTTATCAGATATATATAATAGTACCTATGTGAACACGCAATGAAATTTTGAATTTTATAATTTCATAATTGCCTGAGTTATCGTGATGAATTATTGAAAACGAATTCATTGAAATTTCAGTTTTTTAAAAAAAAAAAACCGTTTTTCATCATTTTTTCGTTGTTTTTTTCTTTCGCATAGAGGCAATTTTGAGAAATTTGAAAAAATGACCTGAATAAAGTATCAACAACATCTACTTTCCAACCGGAAATATAAGTTTTTCGTAAAAATCGGAGCATTATTTCGGGTAGAAAAATTATCTACATACATAAAAAAAAAAAAGAAAGAACTGATACTCCTGCCGCACAGGATACAGGTGTGCGGATCATATAGCGTTTAATTTTACTTAGAATTTGAATGCAATGATAAACCATTGCATTCGAAAAAACGATTCTGAGCGAAGTTCAGTCAGATTATAATTTTCGTTTGAACTAAAAATATCAACTTAAAACAGCTATAAGTCCTATATTTAGTAAAAAAATTTAAAAACGGTTCCAAAATTTTACCACATATATATAATAGCTATGTGAACTCCCAAAAAAATTTTCAAGTCTCTAACTTAAAAATTGCCCGAGTTATCGTGAAATATAGAAATTGAATTCGTTAAAATTTCATTATTTCTACCGCTTATAGTCAATTTTGAGAAATTCGAAAAATGACCCAAATAAACAAGCACGTATTCAGGATCAATTTTCGGGGGGGGAGGTTAAAATTTTTTAATATATGAAGTAAAAATAAATGATTATATTATACGTAGTTATATATTATGTAGTTAGTCTGTTATATTATAAATATAAAACTACTTTAAAATTTTTTTTGGGGGGGGGGTGAACCCCTTAAACCCCCCTGGATACGGGCTTGTAAATAAAGTACCATCTACATCCACTTTTACATCTGAAACTCGCTATTGGTGAAAATCGAAGGGTTATTTCAGGTAGTGAAAGTGTTTTCAGAATATTTATACGTATGGATTCTAAGATTTTCGTTTTCCTAAAAATATCATCTTAAAACGGCTAGAAAAAAAAATTTTGACAATGGATTTTTCTAATATTTTAGTATGATGTTAAGTAATATGTAAGTATACTTCAGTAAAATTTTCAGACCAAAATACCCAAAATTGACAATTTTATCACACATTATATACGTAAAAACGTGAATTTTACGAAATATTCAAAGTCCTATATTTTGGAGAAAAATTAATGTAACGGTTCCAAAATTATACCACATATATATAGTAGCTATGTGAACATCTAAAAAAAATTTCAGGTCTCTATCTTAAAAATTGCCTGAGTTATCGTGAAATATAGAAATCGAATTCGTCGAAATTTCATTTTTCGCGAAAAATGCAGTTTTTTCGTCATTATTTCGTCGTTTTTTCTACCGCATAGGGTCAATTTTGAGAAAATCGAAAAATGACCTAAATAAAGTACCAACTACATCCAATTTCCTACCGGAAACATATGCTATTCGTGCAAATCGGAGCATTCTTTCGGGTAGTAAAAGTGTCTACAGACATAAAAAAAACAAAAAATAATCACACATCATTGTAAAACCAATACATTCTTCGCTCCGCTCAGAATCTAAAAGAGACAAACCATTATAAAACGCTTCGCTTAAAATCGAATATATAGTAATATGGTTGTTATTAAACTATAAATTTAATGCTCGGAATCGCATAACATATTTATATTGCCACTATATCTCTTATAATCATCCGAGAACCAAATGTACAAAATTTATCCAATCGGTTTTTAACTATAAATTTTTCCAAATAGCAATTAAAAATTTTTTCGATATATTTTATTTTTTCGAATATATATTTTGTTTAATTCGTATAATTTAATACAATATTATTTATTTCTGTTTTTGTCTTTAGAACCTGGTGTCAATTAAAGCAAACGAAGAAGATAAATCGGTACCGGTACCTATAAATTATCGACCGGTTACAGTTTTAACCCAAGATCGTTGTTGCCCATACCCTTCTCACGAAGAAGATAATTGGGGAGCTAAGCCTAAGCCAAAACTTGGAAAATTATCCCCAGACCTCTCTTGTATCCCATGCCCTCATCTTGTGGAATAATACGTATATATTATTGTTTAAACGAATTTATTCCATTTATTATTTATTTTATAGTTAATAAATAATTTAGATTATAACATATTAGTTAAAATGTTTTTTAACTGTATTAATAAATTATTCGATATAATATAATAATATAACAAAAATAAATAGAAATAAATAAACATTATTCGGTATTGAATATAACATTTTATTTAAATATATGTATATAATTATTTGAATAAATATTAATTTATTTTTCAAAACCATTATTTAAAGTATTTGTTTTTTAAAAATATCATTAATTGATTAATGTAATTTGAATGACTTATGTTAAAAAAATGTATAAAAAAATATTTAAAAATTTTAAATAAAAGTAGTTTATTTAAACTTATTGTTTAACCTACGAAGAAGATAATAATTTAAAAAAATGTTCCGATGTTGAAGCTAATGAAAAATTTTAACGTAAAATATACTATAGTAATAATTTATAACATATTTTCTATATGTTTTGAGAAAACGTGTTTTTTTTTTTTACAACCCAAAGAATAATAGTGAATAGTAAACTGCCAATTTTAATTAAAATATGAATTTATAATATAATACTTATATTAATCCTGAATGGCCAATAAATGGTTTATCGTTGCATTCAAATTATAATTAAAATTAAACACTATGATTAAAAAATTAAATATTAGATGAAACGATGGCCTAACAACTGCAAAAATGTATATAGAATGTATAGATATATTGGATCATTGTTATAACGTCACGCATGAGGCGAATAATTGGGGAATAATGCACAGGTAGTGTGTACCACAGGTATAAGAGGATGTATAATATAATAATATATGAAATATGAAAATGAACTGTGAAACGAGTCGAATGAGCGAAAACATTAAAACGGATAAGGGATAGAAGTGGAAGTGGAGGACGAGTCAATACATATTATAAATATCCACAAGAACTCTTCTTATAAAATTCAATACATATTATACTCGTATTATGAATATGATGGAATAATAAGACGAGAAAAAAAAACATATTCACAGTGTAATAATCCGCGATAACCAGGTTGAAAAGACCTCTGGAGTTCTTAAGTCTTAGCACAGTGGAATTAATTAATAAACAATAATTAATTAAAAACGCAGTAATTATCGTATATAGTTTGTACATTGTTGTAAGTATAACCGAGAAAATTGATTAATTTTTTTTTTTTTAAGTAAAAACTTTAATATATAATAAATTGCATATTAATTATAATTTAATATGTAATTTATAATAATTTCCGAAATAAATTATACAGTTACAATATACGCTTGTATATGTATTCTATTCATTCAACTTTTATCACAATAATAATATTGAAAATTTTATAATAATTATATATACCAACGCTATATAATAGACGCTATAGACCGCTGTCGTGTATTCACGAGGGATAATAATATATATCTGTCCTCTTGGCCTTTTTAAGTGATATTTTATTCCCCTCCGTTTGGTCAATTTATAATATTTTCCGATACGCATCCCGACAAAATCTTAAATACGCCATTGATATATACGAGTATCATGCAGAAGACTGCAATTAAATTTGATTATATTCTATAATATATTATATTATAATATTGCTATAACAGTTATATTGAATATTATTTAAACAATTACTAGTATTATAATTATAAATAATAATATAGCCGTATTTATATAGGATTTTTACGCTCGGTAAAAAAAAATTTGGTCCACCCCTTCTCACGGCCAAAAAAATTGTGTTCTATAATAATTATTGTTTTATTTTTATTATATATATTCAAAAAACAAAATTAATTTAGTTGAAAAAACGATTTTCATGTAAAACTGATAGTAGTGAGTCGTGAGTGATGATAGTTACAGTAATGATTAATTCAATATATTAATTTTATTATAATATACACTGTCCTATATTACTATGGGGCTCCGTATTCGCGTAACATCCCTCAAAATGCGGCCCCGATGATTATATATTTCGATGCCGCTATGTTTATATTATATATGTTATAATTATAATATTCTTAATTAGCTGCAAGATAATAATATGCTCGTTGATAAAAAAAAAAAAAATATGTACGTGTTATAAATATTATACAAATATTGGAATAATAGAAGTGTACTATTATTAATATATTGTGAGCGGGCAACATCCGTATTAGATATAACATACTATTATAATTTTATGAAACGCATGCATCTATATAGAAATTATTATTATTATTATTATTATTATTATTATATTTTAATTCGAGATTAGATATATTATAATATTGTAATATAAATAGGTTTACCATTATTAATTGTGTATACTCGTACAACATCCACGTATTATATTTATAATTAATTATATGAAACGGATGTGGAAAAATTATTATTTTTTTGTTTTTCAAATTCGAGATTATTGCAGTTAGCCGTTATCACGAGAAATAAAATATCGTATTCGTAAAAATAATATACGAATAAACCATAATAATATTATAATATAGTATTCAATTTTGAGGACTTAATATTTTCTATACCTAAGTACTCGTATAGTGTATAGACAATTATTATACATAAAACATTATTTTACAAATAAAAATTGATGGTCATAACTGGACCTTTTTTTTTTTTTATTATTCTTATTCTTTTCTTTCTTTTTTTTTTTTCAGAGTAGGCATATATTTAAATCGGTAAATGTATAAGTTGCTTCCTATAGTATAAGAACGTTCCGATAAGAACATATTATTATGTATAAGTTGCGGCCCGGTATTTAAATTATTATTATATAAATTATATAAAGTTTTACCGTATATTTATTGAAATAAAAATAATCGTTTAATTAAATTATATACCATAAAATAAAATAATATATAACATTATATTATAGTCACAGGAAATGACAATAAACGGATTATGTATAACAAACGTAATATTTTTATATTAATTTTATATTTTTTAGTTTGGTCATTTTCCCTATATATATATATCACGATATTAAGAAGAGCTCTCGCGGACTATTCAAATTGTATTATTTATACACTCTAAAACGTCGAGTCGAGAGAGATATTTAATAAAAAATAAAAAATAATATTTTATTATATTTAATAAAAAAAAAAAAAAAAATAGCCATTATTGATATTATATAGATGGAAGAGATGGGAATTTATTTGAATGTTATTAACGTGTACTGTGTAGGTATATATTATACTTTATTATAGGCTCTCGAAAGAAAGTAACGCAAAAGCAATTTCCACCACGCACGTATTTCCACCGGACCTCGTCGATTTAAACACAAAGAAAAATAATAATAATAATAA
>JAIUCT010000142.1:684265-735787 GCA_021307375.1 Tetraneura akinire | reverse complement strand
AAAAAAATATATACATAATATTTTGAAACTCAAGTTAGTAATGTAAGGTATAATAAATAATTGTTAAACCGCAAAATTCAAAATTGACATAATTATTAAAAATGAAGAATAAAAAAGCCGTATATAATCAGTGGCTGACTGAGACATGAAGGGCCCGGGCTGCGCTCTATATATGAGGGGCTTGGAACTATATAACAAATTGGTAGAAAGATTTTATGTGGACTTTAACTAATTTTTTATGTATTTTTTTTTTTTTATACCTATATATATTTATTAACGCACAACGCTTAGAAATAATAGATATAACAATTAAATATACTATTTATGCCAGCGGTTCCCAAAGTGTGTTTTGTACTAAGATAAAATAAGGATTAAGAATTAAGATTATGCCGATATTATGGTATAAGGCTAGGTTCACACGGACACGATACACGCGTTTGTTATTTGCGCGTATTTAGATATACGGATTTCCTATACAGTTAATACCTATACTATACATCGTTCACATATTATCATACATGGCATATACGATCGTTATGAAGCAATGTTAAGAAAATACTAAAATGACCACGACCCACATTTATTTTATTTTGTCTAAAAAATGATAGGTAACCGGTTTTAATTCAGAGACGTCATGAGAAAAATTCAGTTCCAAAAGGGCGACGTAAATTGAAAAAATTTGGATACCGCTGCTTTATATACGTTATTAGTACTTTACTTAACGAATTCAAAGTATTATTTTTTCTCTAAATTAAGTCATTATATCTGTAAGTACTAAGTATTACTTCTTCAACGAAAAATATAAACTAAATAGTATAAAACTGTACGAAATGTGATGCGAGACGTTCGTTATGTCACGTTCTTGCTTCACACAAAAAATACAAATAATCAAACAACAGCACTAGTGAATATAATAAATAATATATTTTATTTTATTATATAATTAAAATATAATATTAATATTTCATTAATGTTCAGAGCGTACAACGAAATCCAAACACAAAACAAAATTGGTATTATCACTGATTTATATATTATCATAATTAGAAAATATTTTCTATAAATAAATACCGTCACTCGGACAGAATATTTTAACCGTGCTCATCTAAGTATATCCGTATAATATCGTTATAAAATATTCAATTATTTTTCTATAATCGCTCTGTATCCGAAATATCGAATAATTACGGCGCATCATGATATTGTCCATGTCATTATATTTATAATATTATAGCAGCGAGTTGTCTATAGTATTTATACAATCAATGATAATAATAATAATAAATAATGATAAATTATTAATAACGTTATTTTTTCGGACTCACTACGTAGACAAAATATTCTTATAAGCAGTTTATATACCTAAATAATTTTTCCAAGTGTACATGGGGCCCGGCCATCGCATACCCGGGCTTACATCACTAAAAATTTCAAACTCGAATACAATTTTCAGACTTTAAAATTCAAAATTGCCAATTTTATGGCGCATAAAATAAAAAAAAAAGATGAGCTGATACTCCTGCCGCATAGGATACTGGTGTGCGAATCATAGCGTTTAATTTTAATTAGACTGTGAATGCAATGATAAACCATTGCATTTGAAAAAACGATTCTGAGCGAAGTTCAGTCACATTATAATGTAGGTATTTTTTTAAAATATTAACATCTTTTATTAAATATTTAAAGCGCAAAATTTTATCACACATATGGTACATAAATGAACACTCTATATAACTTTTATATAATTAAATTTTCAAAATTTTTAAAAAATATTTGTCAATTTTATTTAACATTATTGTAAAATATTGTAATATAAAAAGAAAAATCCATAATAAATAATTGAAATATTGATTTTACTGAAATTTCAAGTTAAAACGGCTATAAAAAAAAATTGAGAATAGAAATTTTTCTAATATTTTGATATGGTGTTAAGTAATATGTATATATATTTGATACTTCAGTAAAATTTTCAAACCTTAATATCATAAATTGGCAAATTTATCAAACATTACGAGTATATACATAAAAAAGAGAATTTTACGAAATATTCAAAGTCCAATATTTTGTAGAAAAATTAACGTAACGAATCCAAAATTTTACCATATATATATAGTAGCAATGTGAATACCCCCAAAAATTTTCAAGACTCTATCTTAAAAATTGCGTGAGTTATCGTGAAATACAGAAATTAAATTCGTCAAAATTTCATTTTTCGTGAAAAACGCCGTTTTTTCGCCATTTTTTCGAAGTTTTTTCTACCGCTTATAGTCAATTTTGAGAAATTAAAAAAATGGCCTAAATAAAGTACCATCTACATCCACTTTTACATCTGAAACTCGCTATTCGTGAAAATCGAAGCATTATTTCGGGTAGTAAAAGTATTTTCAGAATATTTATTTATACGTTATGGATTCTAAGATTTTCGTTTTCCTAAAAATATCAACTTAAAACAGCTATAAAAAAAAATTGAGACTTGGGATTTTTTTAATATTTTAGTACGATATTAAGTAATAAGTGAGTATACTTCAGTAAAATTTTCAGACCTAAATGCCCAAAATTGCTAATTTTATCAAACATTATACACATATACATAAAAACGAGAATTTTACGAATTATCAAAGTCCTATATTTTGTAGAAGAATTAACCAAACGGTTCCAAAATTTTACCACATATATATAGTAGCTATGTGAACACCCAAAAAAAATTTCAGGTATCTATCTTAAAAATTGCCTGAGTTATCGTGAATATAAAAATTGAATTCGTCAAAATATCATTTTTCGTAAAAAATGCCGTTTTTTCGTCATTTTTTCGAAGTTTTTTCTACCGCTTAAAGTCAATTTTGAGAAATTCAAAAAATGACCTAAATAAAGTACCAACTAGATCCATTTACCTACCGGAAACATATGCTATTCGTGATAATCGGAGCATTATTTCGGGTAGTAAAAATGTCTAAAATTTAATTTAATAAAAAAAAAAAAGAAAAAAATCACACATCATTGTAAAAGTGTAAAACCAATACATTCTCGCTTCGCTCAGAATCTAAAATGAAAATTTTTAAATGTTCTTTATTCTCACGAATTATTAACGTAACGGTTCCAAAATTTTTTTTATACATACGTAAATTATACCTATATTATGTGTGAACGCTCAATAAAATTTTCAAGTCTCTATACATACGTTCAATATTTCAATTTCCGTGACCATTACCGTATATTTTTTTGTCGTTATAATATTCGATAGTTTTTCCTATAATACCCGGATAAGTTAAATATTTTGAGAAATTCGAAAAATGACCTAAACATAAATTATTATAGTACAATACTATACATGGCCGTAATTCTCTAAATCGAAAACGTACCTAAACCGGATTACCGTGTTTTGGGTAATCTGACCGTTTTGTTCTGGTATATGTATATAGGTTACGTAAAAGAAAAAACCCGCACACATCATAATAATATTTATGCATTTATAAACGATTACGATATTATTCGGCTTGGCTCAGAATGTAAAATTACGCGTGTGGCGTGTTTAATTTTCCGCACATTTGGTCGGCGAAAATGCGAAAAATTTCGGTGAAAATAAATTAAAATTTTCTAATATAATATTATATTATATACCTTATACGTTATACCTATTTAAAAATGTGTATAGAAAACACGGGAAAACTTGAAAATTCTAGTAAAATTCAAATAAATATTATTCCGTCTTCCGTGATCTTATAAAAAAAAAATATAATAATCGTAATAATACGGAGGTCCGTAATCCCGCCCCGCGTCTCGTGGGCCCTCGCTTGAAGTCGCTCGCGCGCAACACCGCGTGTCTGTCCGGCCGATAGGGTGGGAGACGGCGGCGACGCGTGATTTGTCGAGCCTATCGTGGGACGTCGAGTCGTCGGCCACCACCAGTATCGCACCATCACCGCCACCACCCCGACCACCTACACTACCAGCGCCACCACACCACGGCAAAAGACGAAAACGGGCCGTCGCTACCGCCGCCGCTGACACCGCTACCACCGCCGCTGCTGTCGCCGCCGCCGACGCCGCGCTGATGTGCGTACGGAACCGGTGGCGAGCATTATTTAAGGGCCCCCACGAGCCGGCCGCCGGTTATTACGTTTTTCGTCTTCGGTTCCTGTCTACGTTGGTCGTTCACTCTTCACTTGGGTCTTCCAGTATTCCACTCGTCGTCGACAGTCACCGTCTCTCCAGTCTCCAGTCAGAAAATTAATTTTCTCGTAAAAGTTTAACTTACAAATCTAATTATCAACAAAACAATTATGTTTTTGCCAAAAGTATTCTTCGTGATATTCGCCTTGGTCGCCGTTTCGGTAATACTGCCAGTAAAATGCGCTCCGGTCACTCAAGAAATCAAATCGAACTCACTCGCATCAGCACAAAGTAACGTATTTTTATTTTATACATTTTTAAAATAATAATATTATAATCTTAAGCGTTTCGAATAACTATTTAGATTAAGTTGTGTTGACCATTCGCGTTATGTTAATATTATGTTTATTTATGATAATTATAAATTATACGAATCGATGGTAGGTAGGTAAAAATAAAATTGCATGCCTATTATTATTATTTATAATATTTTTTTTTTTTATAATTATTGGTTGGGCATATTTTATTTATAATATTTTTTTTTTTTTTTTATAATTATTGGTTGGGCATATTTTATTTATAATATTTTTTTTTTTTTTTTATAATTATTGGTTGGGCATATTTTATTTATAATATTTAAATTTTATAACGAGAGCGTGGGGGACATTGTTATGATAAAATAATAAATTTTCGTTTATTACCGTCATATTTTCGCGTTGCGTTCACAAGGCTATTATTTTATTTCCAATAATTTCCAATAATATTATTATTACACGCGTAGGTATTTGTAGCGACATTCGTGTTATTATTATCGTTTCGTATTATAATATTATAATAATATGACGTGTTATTGTTATATTCATTGCTTAACCCGTATTCGTATATTTCCTAACTGGTTTTATCCGTTCAGATTACATGACTTCCATGGTCCGTTGTTACTGCAACTTGCCCGAATGTTTGGCCGCTTCCGGTGGAGTACCAACATGCGTCTCTAAATTAGGATGTTTCTCGGAAATCCATCCCAAATTACCCGCCTTCAAAACCGTTACAACAACCACTTCCGGTCCGGACGCGTCCACTCTCGTTCGAGCGCCCGAAGAGTACATCGAAGGACGTTTGGCCTTGGCAAAGAACGACGGATCTCACTTTTACGGCTGTCTCGATTATTTACCTGTGTAAGTATAAATTTATTTTTTATTATTTTTTAATTAACATTACGAGTATAATGATAATCCCGTGTACCGTATACGTATTTTAGTTACTTATTTTAATTAAGCTTATAATATTTTATCATTATTTCGATATCGCCGTGCCACGTGTAAAATATAAAAAGGTGTGTAGATATATAAAATAATAAAAACCCGGTGTACTTTGTATAGGTATCTATCTAAAATGTAACTCGTTAACCAATAGACTAGGGATTCATATAATAATTATTTAGGTATTTCGTTGGACAGTACGACCCATTGAACGGTTTTTAATATTCGTTTCGTGTTTTTTTACCATGTTATCTTATTATAACTGCGAACCGCGTACGGAAAACACGTTTTTAAATTTTAACACGACGCGCAACGACAACGCGTATATTTTCAAGTAAATTTATTTCGACCGTTCCCAGTGGCGGATTTACGGGGGGGGTGTATGGTGGTCATATCCCACCCCGCAGAGACGTATTTAACATTTCGACTCCCGGGAGCTAAATTTTTCTGCCCCTTTCATCCCCCGTGACCCCAGCCAACATTAAAGAAATAATATTTTGTTCAAATTTTTATATAAGAAAATAAATAATAAGAAGTAGGAGTAAAGTACAATGTTATATTACAGAGAATAAATTTTTATTAAATAACTATAACGCCCTTCAATAATGCCGCTGATGGGCGCGACAGCCCCCCTAAATATCGTACACGTCACTGTCCCCCTCCCCCCGTAGACCTAACTTAACCGGTGGATATAATGTAGGATTTTATTATAATTCACACAATATGCCTATGATTATATTTCTGTGACGTATTTATAATATAATAATATGACACTTTCCTCTAGAAAATTATAATTTGTATTATAATGTAACGTTATAACTTATAAATGATTTATTTTCTTGTTTTTATTAATAAAATAGTGTTTACACGTGTGTACAAGTCGGTAAATATTTTTATATCCCTCCTCACCATGTAGTAAAAATATCCCAGATTCTCCACTGACCGTGTCCCTAACCTAACCTAACCGTTCTATACATATAGGTATATAATATAATTTATTTTATAATAATTCCAAATTACCTATTTTTCTTTTATTCAAAACGAATAGTGTTTATTGAAACGTTAATTTTATATAGGTAAAATGTATAATGTTCTCGCCACATAATCGGTTTAGAATGTTATTTATCTATTGTTATATTATATACTACCTAAGGTTATACCTATACGGTATACCTACATCATTATCAATAAGTATATAATTATATAAAAGTATAATTTTAATATCTTTAATATGCACAATATTCATTGACATTTTTTTTTTTTTTATTTTTTGCCTCGACCTTTCATTTCGCCCTTTGAAGCAGAAACAAGTCTTGCAACGCAATTCTTCGTTCCGTGCAAGACCCCGGTTCCGAATTTCCATTAATGAATTCTAACAAGACCAAAAATGATTTGGTACGAGCATACCATTGCTGCCAGAGCGACATGTGTAACGAACAAACTCACGTGGCTGCCTCTATTGAAGCAGAGCGCGAAGCTTTCATGGAACGTCTTAGTTTCCTAAAGAAACGAGAAGTCCCCGAAGTAGATCCAGTCCAAGAATTGGATCCAGTCCGAGAAGTCGATTCAGACCAAGAAGTAGTTCCAGTCCAAGAGGTAGCTCCAGTCCAAGAGGTAGCTCCAGTCCAAGAGGTAGCTCCAGTCCAAGAGGTAGCTCCAGTCCAAGAGGTAGCTCCCATCCAGGAAGTAGTTCCAGCTCAAGAAGTAGGTCAAGTCCAAAAGTCATCCAACGAATTAATGAATGCAACCACTACTGTGAACACTGAGGCATCAAATCTAACAACATCTACTGAAAACACTGTTATGCAAAACATTACTTCGGTAAACATTACCATGGTCAACAATAGTTCAGTTGACCTTATTTCAGTTAACACTACTTTGTCAAACACTACTTCGCCCAATACTACTTCGTCCAACACAACTTCGTCCGACACAACTTCGTCCAACACTACTTTGTTGAACACTACTTTGTCGAACACTACTTTGTCGAACACTACTTTGTTGAACAGTACTTTGTCGAACACTACTTCGTCAAACACTACTTCGTCGAACACTACTACTGAAACTGTACCCATGACCACTTTCTACTCTAATACTACTGTATATGATAGTTCTAGCGACAATGTCACACCTGCTATAAAGGTAAATAATGTAGACAAATTTATCGTCAACATACCGTCAATTGATGATAACAGTGTGATGACTACTATTCCGGAAGAAACATCCAATGTGGAAACCTCAACTGCTGCACTCTCAAAAAGCGCTGAAGTTTTTGTAATATTACCTTCGGGTAATGTTATATTTTCTAAATATGAGAAGAATAAACTAGAAGTACAAGAGAGCAGTGTGGTGGAACTGCACTCTTCCACTATGACTCCACCTACAATTCAAACTACAATGCCAACAACAACAGAACAAATAAAATTTATCAGATACGAAAAAGTATATGAACCTGAACCTTATTTGCATATAATCAATCGCCGAGAAAAACGTATGTATAATATTGTATTATAAATTATTATACCAATATTATGTGTGTGTGTAATATATATATAAGTGGTCTTTTATTTAGAAGCCAAGTAAAGAGAAGGTTTGCTATTTTGTTGCCCGGTAGCTAAAACAAATTTATGCATATAGAAACGTTTTAATTATTAAAATTATAAAAATACAAAAAAATAATTTCTTCTCAAACATTTCACACATTTAATGTGATGAGGGGTTCATTTTTTTCATCATTTAATTAGTTATCCATATATACAATATGGTTCTATTTAAAGCAATTTGATTTCAGTAAATTTGTATAAATTAACTTTTATATTATTGAAGTTAATAATTAGCGTTAATACATTAACATATAAATTAGAGTAATTATGGTGGTGGTAATTATATACTTTCATATAAATGACATCAAAATAGAATTTTAAAATTTTTTTAAATAAATTATTATTCTGTTACATAGAAGATGCTGTTCTTTCTACTAAATCTCATGAAGTTACAACACCCATTGAAATTACTATGCCCACAAAAGTTATGGCTCCTGAGCCTTCAGTTAAATTTGTAAATTCTATTTTAACTTCGGTCGAACCAACTGAAGCCACCACCCCACAACCCATTGTAGAAATATTCCAGGAGCAACATAAAACAGCTATCACTGGAAGTGTTGCTACAACTACTAAAGCATCAACTAAAAAACGTTTGTACAAAGTAGATGTGTTCAATGATTATATAAACGATGAACAATTTTTTGAAGTCCGTCGTTTTGGTTCAGGTATAATGATTAATAAATTTGAATGGGTTTATACTACCATCTTCATTGTACTTTCTCTCATCGCTCTAATCGTTTTGATATTGACAGCTATAAAAATAATTCACAGTTCAAACCGTAACTTCGGCAGTATCTAGCTTACATTGTTTACATTGCAATATTATATTATAATGAAATCACAGAAAATATTACTTATTATAATATTATTATTTAATTATATATTTTATACAAAATTAAAAATATTATATATTTATATTTTAAAAATATGTACTTTCATTATGGTTTTATATGTTTTATATTGTGTAAAAATGTCTCATTTATATATTTTTTTCTGTCCAGAGTAATAATTCACTGATATTTGGATCCGGGTCGGGTGTTTCGTTGCACTCGCTATTTTGGATCATCAACCCTCAGTCACAACTGATATTAACAACGATTACATTGATGTCATATCATACATATACATTATTTTGCTTAATAAAATAAATATCATTATTAAAATATAACAAATGCGTTTCTAAAAACAACTCCTGTACATTACAGGTTGTTTAATTAAATTTCGGTTTTATTTATTTTTTTGCTATTAAATTTTTTTTCTGTCATGTGTATACGTATATCTAATCACACAAAGGATAAATACGCGTATATACTTTTTACTTTTATTACTAGATTTAATTTAATTTTAATTTTTTATTATTATTATTTTTTTGAAATCATTGAAAATCATACAATGGGTTAGACTTACCTTTTTTCTTTTTTTTTTTTTATCTTAAAAATACAAGAATACATTCACTACTGGTGCATGATCATGATTTTCCCCACAGGTTAGTCTAACCCAACTTTTTTTATATTTTATATTTTACATATTAATCAGTAAATATCAATTAAATTAATTATTACTTTAATCCGATTTTTCCATACACATTGTGCGCTAACATTTTCATTACAAAGTTGCATCACAATTCACAACAAACGTGTTAACTAATAAATTATTCAATTTTCATTTTACATTTTAAACTTTATATAATTTTTAATATTTTTGTAATAATTTTTGCGAATATTATTGTTTATTTAATTCAAAAGTATGAAAAATTATATTCTAATAAACTATTATTATATACCTATACAATATTTTCTTAATTCAAATAATAAATGATTGAATGTTTTCTTTTTCATATCTGTGTGTGTATATTATTATTTTTATATTTTATCATACCCATTCACACCATACACTGATGTAATGGCAACAATAATGCTGTTGGGAGTTTGCTGCTACTGCCAAATAATGTTACAATTTGTATATTTAACAAATAATTTATTGTTATTATTGAGTAACATTATTTATACCTATTATGTTACAATATCATTTCTTAATTCAAATTAACTATTTTATTTTATTTACTTTTCACTGTGTATTCAATCGATGTTATAATATATAAAATTAAAAAAAAAATTTTAATTTAACATTTTACTTAATTAAATTTATTCTAATTATAAAATACTTCATTAAATATGAAATTTTTTTTTATCTGCCTTAAGGCACAATAATATTATGACAATGGTAATAACATGTCAATTAATTTATATTTATTTTTTGTTAACTTATGTTAACTTTGTTAACTGTTAAGTAATATAATAATAATAAATATAGTATGGTTAACAAATGTTGAATTTGAAATGTCATTATTTCAACCAAAACATTTGTTTTGTCATAAATTAAACTTAATTGAAGTTAAAAATCTAGTTTTTTAAAAAAAAAAAAAAAGAAATAATAATTTGTCTTCAATGACAAGAATTTTTACATAATTAAATATATTTGGGTTAGACTTTCCAAATTCTAGTTTTGTCCAACTTATATATTTTGGATAATTAGGTACTAACTTATAATTTATATAAACCAGAGTAATATTTAAATTAATACTAATCAATATTTTATGTTAAATTAAAAATATATAAAAAAACGTCCAAATGTATTTTTCTTGATATTTTGTTTATTATAATACTTGGTAAAACATCCAACTTAAATCTAACTTATTAACTATTGGTTTCTTTTTTATGTTTTATTAATATCTATTTAATATATTACACATGAAGACGACGTTGGATTATTGTTATACTGCAACAAAAAAAGAATAAATTATAATTTTTTTTTATATAGCATATAATTTGAGTAACAATATTAATTATTATAATATAAAAACATATCTAATATAATGCAAAAGTTTAAGTATAAAATCAAAAGCATGTTTTTATTATATCTACTAATGTTGTTTAAAATTGTGTTTTAAAGACTTCATTATTTAATGCAAATATAATTTATTATAATTTTAAGTACCTATTACAAAATATATTTAAACTTTTACATTGTTTTATCAACATATCATATATATTATGTTATATTAAATTAGCGGTGATACATAGGTGCAATTTAAAATACTTTGTAGTGATAATATGAAAACAAATCAAATGTCTACGACAAAAAGAAGTCATTGGTCAAACTATAGAAAACTGAAATTAAAATAATAATTAAAATTTAAAATTTAATAGAATATGTAAAATAATATTACAGAATTTTTCATAATCATTAATCATTATATTATATAAATATGTCAGATAATAAATTTTAAATATTTTTTGTACATATTTGAGATTAATTTAATATCTATATTATATTATTGACATAAAATAATAAAATGGACATTTAAATTTTTAATTTATTAATATTATTATTATTATTTAATTAAATATTTTCATTTTCATACCCATCAATAGATAATATTTATGAAATTTACGTATGAAGACAAAACCAAAAATATACCTATTTCATATAACGAAATTAATGAAATGTTATATTTTATTAATAATTTAATTAAATTTAAATAGCTATACAAATTATCATAATAATAATAAAACTTAAATTTGTTTATTTAACAAAATATAAATTGTACATAATAATTCATTATTCATCATAATGATATAGGTACATATAAAAGTACAACGTTTATAATATGCCTATAATAATTAATATCATTATACATATAGGTATTATATTATCGTATAATCAATATATAACAGTCGGTGAAAAAATAACAAAAAAAGGATTATTGTTATATTTATGTGTATTTATTATTTAATATTGCTCAGCTTATTAAAACCTCACAAATTAATATTTTTTTTTTCCATTACGCGTGTGTTTTTTAATCGTATAAATTGAATCATTATGACTTAACGTTTAAAACGTACTTTTCTCGGAATCACCTTATAGAATAAACGTAAAAATATAATTATAATATATTATATTCATTTGACATCAGCTATAATTCCGATAACGTTTTTTTTTTAATTCTAATTATTATTTATAATAATGAACGCTGTCTTGGACGGATTTGCAATAAGTCGAAAAACTACAATCAACCTGAATTCGTATAAAATTAATACAAAATTAATACCGTGTTTTATCGCACAAATGTTACTATACTTATCGATTAATATAAATTACGCACGTAAGTATTATGCCAACGTATAATAGTGTATTATACTTTTAATAAATTACTAAGTACTTATATTAAGTACTATATTGTTTTGTTATGCGTGTATCGTAACATTTATTGTAGAACGTATACACGCAAACGCATACATATTATGTGCCTAAATAAGTATGATATAATACTTCATACGAATATCTTCCATACATTTAAGGTTTACTTTTTTTCAATATTATTGAATAGAGAAAAAAAAATTAAATTTTGACCGAAATTACCAAGTTACTTACGTCCATAATTTTATGTATTATAAAATAAAATAATTATTGTGATATAATATGGATGCTGGACAGACAATTTAAAAATTTTAAATTTACTCATGCGCATGTTAGCGTATTAAAATATGATATGAAATAGGCCCGTTAGTGCAAATATAGTCTACTATCATCTTGGAAATTCAATATTGTGTTCGAGAATGTTATCGATTATAATTATTTTATTTTGACAGTATAATTTAAAAGTTCCTAAACTTTTCATGGATACTAGATTTGAAAATTTTAAATTTCAATGGCTTGCCTTAAAGGACTTTTTATTGTTTATACCAAGGTTAATTTATTTTATATCAATAAAAAAATATATTATTTAAAAAAGTACTTTCAATAAAGTTTATTGGTTTATGATTTAAATTATCAATATTTAAAATAATTGAAAAAATAAACGATTGTGGTGGTGGTTCAAGTTGGTCATATTTTAAAGACTACTGTGTAGGCAATTTAAAAAAATTGTATTTCAAAAAACGCCTTGATTAAATTTTAGATACTACGTCTAACAATTTTATCCATTTTGCAGAAATAAAATTGTATTAGCCAACAAAGTCACAATTTTGTTACGGCAGAAGGCCTAAAAAATAAAAACAACATTTTGTTGACTTACTAGAACCACCTTAAGTTGTGTTTTTTTCTTTTGTCCTAATCTAATTCATACTATTTCTTCATCATAAATCTTAGTACATATTATAATATAAATTTAAAAAAATTATATATTATATTGAAATATGTAACTTTTTCCAAATTATATTTATATTTTGAACTATATATAGGCACCTACCTTAATTTTATACCTCGTAAAATTATTAAAAGTTCTACTTTTCATATAAATAGAAAAAACCTTGTTTCGTTAAATTTCATAATTTGTATGAAATTTTGACGGCTTTCTACGTCGATATATCCAATATTTTATGTAAAGTGATTATAGTCTGTAAAAAAAAAAAAATTCGCAGTAGCGCAATCAGATATGGTTAGCTTTTCTCCCCATGAACGTGGACAGCTCCATAAAAAATATAATTATACGTTTTGGATTTATAGAATACAAGATTTTTATTATACGCCTTGCATATAATTAATATTTATTAATTATGTATTTAATAACATAACGTATAATATATTTATAATTTATTATAATATATATGTCGATTATATAGTACCTATATATAATCTGCACGCATAATTTTGTGCATTGTTTATTTTTTAAGTGGGTAGTGAGGCTAATATTTTTTTTATATTTTATAGTTTTTACATCCACCTGTGTGAATTCAGTTTTATAATAATTGTGTCCATGGGCGTATTTAAGGGGGGCTTAGCTCCCCAGTGTGTACTTTAAGCCCCTTTCGTCAAAATAAATGTGATTCTATATAAATGTTTTATATTTTCAATTAAAATATAATTTAGTTTTTTATTTGAAAACTGTGGATTAATTATACCATATTATTTTTATAATTAATTTTTTTATTGTACCTACCTATTATTTGAAATTTTTTTTATACATTATACAATATTATTATCATTAAAAGTTATAGTAAAAAACAATGTTTTCGGGCTTTAGCCCCCCCCCCCTGTATTGTAACTCTAAATACGCCCATGGTTGTGTCTTGTGTTATTTTTATATTATTGCAGATTGCAGTATACACATAGGTAGGTACAATCTATCCTCTATCGATATTGCCTATAGCTCAGTCAAATTGGACGAAAAAAAACTCGAAAAAATTCATATCAAGCTGGTTTTTGCATATATTATAACATCATTGTAAACAAGATGTAAAAAGTCCCCATCGATATCGTGTGCGCTTCAAAAGTTATTCAAACTTTGCTTCACATAACCCACTTTTTTTACAAATATCTCTTTCTATTGGTAGGTGTGGTCCGACGGTTAATAACACAATACAAAAATTATTGATAAGGTAATTATCTATAAAAAAAAAAAAGTTTCTATAACTTTTGTAGATACAACTTGTAAGGCTTATAATTTATAAAATGACAACTATTAAAGAATATGTGTATTATACTAGGTACTAAAATATATATTTTACATAAATATCTTACCTTTTTATTGATCGTATCATAAAATTGGTATAATAAAAATTGTCCACAAATTTCATGTATTTTTTATTAAAATTAAGTCATTTTTCATGTGATATATGAATTGTAATGTAAACATTCTAAAAATACAATAAAACGAATAATATACCTAAAATAAAATATAAGTTTACCTAAAATAACACGAAATACGAACGCTTTCATTTCCACACCACCATTAAGGTAGAAAGCATTGCGCGGTTTTTTTTTTTTTTTACATGGTGTCCCATGTAGATCTGATTAGATCTAGCGGCTCTCTGTAGTAAATATTTACGGCGAAATAGAACTGAACGAGTTCCAACGTATTGGCTTTAGTTTTACTAAAAAAAAAAAAAACGATTCTGAATACAATTTTATATTTGTAAAGAAGAGTATTTTGGATCGTATACGAATTACATTATTCTGAATTTTTTTTTATAATCGTACATTTCCAAAAATAAAATTTTCAAAAACGTTAATATTTTATAAAAAGTAAAATATAGATTTATTGTTATAATATTAATAAAATTAAAAATTGACTTCGTACGATCCAAAATAGAGTTCATTATAAATTCAAATCTGCATGTCCTTAAAATTATTTTCGAAAAAAAGCAAAAGTCTATAAATCGAAACTAGTTTAGGTCTTTTCAATACAAAAATTATGAGTGTACCTAATAACTAATAATATTTACAATAGATTATTTGACATGTGCATGCGAGTGCGTACTCAAACCCCGTATGCTACATCACGCAATCATACGTATATGTGTGTATTATTTACACACACATACACGAAACGTCAAACGTCATTAAATAATTTCAATTATTAGTTTATTACCTATATAATACTCCTTAAATAATCACTACCGAGAGCCGTCTTAGTCATAAAAATCATATTGTTAAACGTATACGTTTATTGTTTATACAATTTATAGAACATAAAATCTTGTAGTTCATATTGAATAATTTATATATATATATAAATAAAGAAAAATAAGTAGGAAGATAGAAATAATCAAAATATATCCATAATATTACTAATTTATAAATTAAGTCCAAAATAAATATTTAGTTAGTGAATTGCGTTTTTTTTTTTTTACGATAGGTTTGAATTGTAAGTTAATAAGATAATATTTTTTAATTTTTATTTATTTTCTTTCCAATTTTTACAAACTGAAAATTATCGTTTATATTAATAGTGTTTTTAAAATTAGGTATATAGGCACTTTTTCAAATTAATCGTAAAATTTGTTTTTTTGTTAATTATGCAGTGTTTTTTTGTAATTCGAAATTGCAACAGTTGAATGCAATTCAATTCTTTTCAAATCATTTGGTAAAAATGACTAATTGAATTTACCTCAACTTTAAATAAATTACTTTATATTATAATCATCGTCTACAAACTAGTTTACTAATTCAAATAACGTAAAATAACGCAATTTAAAATTTATTTCTAAAAAAAATTTTGGATAATACCAAAAATTGAACATTCCATTACAACTTAGAGTGAGACGATTCGCGAACACGAGTGTTTAGAATTGCCTAAAAACGCAGACGTATTCAATCATTTTTGTTTTTTTTCTTTAGGCGCAGTCACAGTGGCGGCGCTAGATATTTCTTATTGGGGGGGACACCGGGGAAATTTTTTTTTTGGTAGGGCATTTACGTATGACTACTCGATCACACATTAATATTTACTATAGTATATTATAAATTATAAATATTATAATTTTATAAGAAGAGTTGTGGATATTTTATATTCTAATAAATAAAAACCCAAGTCCACAAAAAATGTACTTTATTATTTTAGTAAATACGTATTTCGACAACAACGTTTTCATCTTCATTTTGATCAGTCTATGTTTATAGTACTAAAGATGACAACGTTGTTGTCGAAATACGTATTTACTAAAATAATAAAGTAATTTTTTTGTGGACTTGGGTTTTTATTTATTAGTATATAAATATTATTGTTATTATTATGACACAGTACAGTGAGTAACTGAGTACACACACGTTCCCCGTAATCGCGACAAAATTATACGTTGTCAATGTTATTCGAGTCGCGTAGGTATCGGCTGCGGTTTATTTTACCATATTACACATCGTGAACAAAAAATATACTCGTGTGTCATATTATTTCAGTATAAAATTATAAATACTATTAAATCGGCTTTGTCGTCGTTACGACTTTTTCCATTCCTAATTATATTGTTACAATAGACGAAACCGGAATCATAATAATAAAATCGTGGATTATAATTTTAATAAATTGAAACCCCAATAACGATTGTTGGTTAAAATTTAAAACAAGATTAAAAATAATCAAATCAGTAATTACATTTACATAATAAATTAATAAAATGCTCAATTTAAATTTTAAAATGTTCAATAATTAATTATAGGGGAAAAAATCAAAAGTGGGGGGGGGGCACTTGCCACCCTTGCTCTCGTGTAACGCCGCTCCTGCTCAGTCAATTAATAATAATTATTGATAATCGATATCTCAACTACTGTCAATATAATAATTACCAATATAATAATTGAGTAGTTAAATAGGTAAGTAAATTGTAAAATTACAAAATATAAGATATAACCAACAATAATTATTCAAAGGAGAGTAAAAACTTAATAACGTAGGTAAGTACGAAGTACCTACATCATTATTGACATCGGTGCCAATCATATTTTTATACTATACAGTCTAACAAAATTATTGTAAGTAGAGAGGTAGTTTACATTTAAAATAACATATATTATACAAAGTGGTAGAAATCGTCACATTCAACTGCAATAAATAATTATTTCGCGGACGTTGACCGAATACAATTTTTGCGTTGAAAGTTTATAGGATAGATCGAATTATTGACGTTGGTAAACGAGCTGAAACATTTTCAGCAACATAGGACCCAGAATTATTGACCGAGAAGTATTATAGCCTACACGAAAGTTACCAATGCCTTTAATCGTTTAAATTAAACAGCATATTATATCTATAAACTATAATATAAATTAACGGTATCCCGTTCTCGCGACGAAAAAAACAACAACAAAATTTTGATGACTTCACCGGTCGCGACTTGGACGGATACCGGGATACAATAAACGTCGAACGACGAGTTATTATGGTAAGTGGTAACGTAATAATGGGCGTTTATTAGGTATATGGTATATTATTATATTTTATACTCGTCGCATCGTCGTCGTTTCCGTTCCGGTGACTGTCTGTGCATACACGGAAAAACAAATTTTGAATATTTCCCACGGACGGAACGCGTAATTATTTGGAAATTCGAGAAACACAACGATAGTAATAATATTATTTATTACGTCTACACGTGCGGTGCAACTGGTCGCGACGGCTGTTTTTACAAAATGTACAAAAACAACGTAATATATTATTAAAAACGTTCCGTCGTCGGACGTACGAGTATTATAATACACGTTTGCCGGATCGGACAAACGCTGAGATGTCATTAATTTCGTTCGTAATCCGACATAACTTAAATATGGTAGCTAACGCAGTAACGCGTACGATAATAAACGACAAAAATAATAATGTGTGCACGTGTTGGTCGTACAATATTATATTAAATAATATATTATGTGTAATGTGTGGATGTGCCTGCAGATGGGGCGTATTAGAATGATACAACAAAATATATTTATGTATACTTACGATCGGCGACAATATGACGCCGCCCGTCGTTAACGATATTGAGCATAATATACATATAGGTACTTGTTTTTTCTATTCCACCATTCGTTTTTCGACCGGCTTTATAATGCGTGTTGTTTTTCGATTTTATGGTCTACACATGCGGGGACTCGTATATCGTATATGATATATTTTAATATTTTATAATATATTGCGTACAAAATACGAGTAGAAGCTTTATTATTATGTATTATAATTGTATCCTGCTGATAAAGCATTCCCACGGTTGCTCGAAAAGAAAAACATGTTTCGGGCGGATGTCCCGTAAACAAAATTTACCACTATGGCACTACTATATACGAGTACATTATAATAATATTATAATCCGAGACCGTGGTATGCGTATTATACCGCGGTAGACGTGTGAACGTGTCACGTGTGATAGAACGGACGGTGATGGGGAAATCGGAGAAGGGTATTGAGTTCTCGACATTCTCAATCCTCTGCCCTCGTGATAAAATAAAAAATATGTATTATAAACCGTAGATATATAATAATATAAAAAAATATATAACATAACAACTAACAGAGCAACTACTAGCAAGATGAGATCTATTACAAATTTATATTTTTAATTTAAATACATAATAGCTATATTAAGTCTATTCTTATTACGTAATATTATAGCCTATAGGCCATAATATTATAACGATTTTTTTTATATACCTACCCATTACCTATAGTGCCTACTTAATATAAAGTTCATTTATTAGCAATTAACTTTATATTTTCCTAAAAGACTACATTATAGATTACAAGTACCTTGTACAGTTGTTATACCACCTATCGTATAATTAAGAATTTAAGATAGAAAAGGAAATTATATATAATTATTTCATATTTGTAAGATTAGACGTATAAAATAAATGTATGTCAAACGACAATTTACTTTTTACACACAATATTATGAAACAAATATATTAATAAAAATAGACAGAATAATATGTTTAATTAAATATCATAATTTATAAAATAAATTGTCTAAGAACGTTATAGTCATAGGCGCAATTTGGGGGGGACTTGAGGGGCTTAGCCCCCTCAAAATCAGCCATAGCCCCCCCAAAAATGTTTGCAAAATATGATAATTTAATTCTAATATTTTATAATTAAATATTTTCGTGATGTAATTCTATAACATATACGAATACCAACATTTTTTTCTATTTAATAATATGAATTAAGATTAATATATCTGCATTCTTTCAATAATAAATAATTAATAAATGTTAATATAATAAAAATAAATATATTAAATAAAATTTAAAGATCTAGTTTGTGCCGCACGACCCGCACTGGTACTACCGTAAATAAAATGAACTAATAAAATATATAAATTAATTACATTTTGTCTGATAAATAATTTATACACTTTTTTACTCGATGATAATATTTTAATATAAAAATGTAATATGTATTCACTATTCATTATATATTTAATTATGATGTATATATACGAGTATATATATGTAAAAATACATACATGATTATGAATAAAAAAAAATATTGTTTTTATATTGTGATATAAATGATATTGAATTAGAAGTTTTCTTAAAATTTAATTTAGCCCCCCCAAAATTTTCACCCTAATTGCGCCTATGGTTATAGTTATTTTAAAATAAGTTTTAGGTATACCGTATACGTATAATATGCTAGATTCGCTGGTATATGGTTTGAATAAAATTAAAAAGAAATCATAAACGTAATGACATTATCGAGCAATTATTGATATTTAGATACAAGGTCAAATGCGAGGTCTAATGCAAGAGGTACGTATTATTTTATATTATTGAACCACAGAGTAGATACTCTGTGATTGAACTATTTAATATTTGAATTTAATAAATTATTAGGTATGCAAAATAGACAATGCACAATATATTACTATTATTGATGAAATTAAACTTTTAAATAGTATTTATTATAAAATGATAAAATTAATAAATTATAAGAGAATTTGCTAGAAAAATCTATAAATACAATGAGCATTTATTATATGAGATTGTAATAAAAAAAAAAACACCTATCAAAATAAATAAATACAATCAATAATTATTTTTATAGGTACCTATAATATAATACCTACTACTTAAGTACGAAGTGTCGAAGTACCTACACATTAACTAAGACCAAACCGTTATTTTATATTATAATATTCACGGTCTAGTAAAATTTCTATCTATTAATTTGTATTGTAAAAGTATTGAGAAATAATAAGAATATTCTATTCGTATAGAATGGAAGATTTCCGTTTAAACTAAAAATATCAATTTTAATCTGCTATAAAAAAAAATTGAGACTTGGGATTTTTCTAATATTTTGATATAGGTACTGTTAACTAATGTGTAAATATACACTAGTAAAATTTTTAGACCTTAATGCCAAAAATTGCCAATTGTATAAAAACATTATATACATAAAGACAACAATTTTTTGAAATATTCAAAGTCCTATATTTTGTAGAAAAATTAAAGTAGGTAACGATTCCAAAATATTACCACATATATATAATTACTATGTGAATAGGTACCCAATAAAATTTTCAAGTCTTAATAATTATAAATTACAAATTAAATAAAAAAATATATCTGGCATTTTAAGGTCATTTTTATGGTAAAAATGTAAAATGCATTCTTTAAGGGCATTTTTAGAGCATATTTGTATATGGTTTTAGACGTTTTAGTGCATTTAAATCGGGGCACTAGTTATTACATACCTAATTACATATTATAAATTAATACAAAAACAATATCTCTTTGGATAAAAACGATCTATATTTTATATTATACCAATAAAATATTAAGAAAAAACTTGAATTATAAGAAAATTATAATATATAATATATATTTTTTTCATAATTTTTATAAACTGTAAAAATATGGGACTTGTTTAAAAAAACAGGACATTTTGGTGTCCCGGAGGAGTGGTCGGGACAACGGGACAGATAGTTAAAATAAGAGACATTCACGTATAATACTATATATACCTATATATAGTAGCTATGAAAACACCCAGAAAAATTTCAAGTCTCTAACTTTAATATTGCCTGAGTTATCGACTTATCGTGAAATATTGAAATCGAATAAGTTGAAATTTCAGTTTTCGTGAAAAATGTCGTTTTTTTCATTTTTTAGAAAAATTCAAAAAATGACCTGAATAAAGTACCAACTACATCCACTTTCCTACCAGAAACATATGCTATTCGTGATAATCGGAGCATTATTTCGGGTAGTAAAAGTGTCTTCATACTTAAAAAAAAAAAAGACACATCATTGTAAAACTAATTCACTACGCTCAGAATCTAAAATAAGAAGCCATATCAGTATCATAATCTTACTGAAAATTTCAACTCTAAACCGCTATAAAAAAAATTATGACTTTCAATATTTCATAACTAAGTTAAGGAATATGTAATTATACTTTAATAAAACGTTCAGACCTTAAAATTCAAATTGCCAATTTTATTAAACATTATTAAGAAAATGAGAATTTTAATAAATTTTTCTATTTTTATGAAAAATTAATATAACAGTTCCAAAATTTTTATCACGAATGTAAAATACCTGTTTGAATATCCAATAAAACTTTCGAGTTTCGAGTTATGTTTATTATTTCCTGAGTTATCATAAAATATTTAAAATCAATTTCGTCAAAATTACAGTTCCAGCAAATATTGCCAAATTTCATCACTTTTTCTATCTCATAAACTTAATTTTGATAGAATTATATATTATTCGTGGTAATTGGAACATTTTTTCTGGTAGAAAGTGTCTACATTAAAGACCTATAAACTAGTTTATAGATCTATGGTCTACATACAAATTATAAACTAAAAATAAGACACACCAATATCAGTTTATCATTTGTGTACTGTGTTACTAATAATAAAAATTATATTGTGTAATCAATAATCATATAGTATTGTAATTATTATAAGCAGTGGCGTAACTGGGTGAAATATACTGGAGGTGCAAAATTTATTTAAATTGGCTTTAAAAACAAAAAAATTATATTGTGGATCATATTGAAGCGGTACTACAATGTGGTGCAACCACGATAATAAGATCCCGGTTTTAATGTACAATAGTATATTATTATTAGTATGTATATTAGTGTTATAATATTTAATTCAAGAGGTGCAAAATATTATGTTTACACATCCGAAAAAATATAAGGGAGTGCAATACAGTGGTACGCCACTGATTATAAGAATTTATATTAGGTAGTAACTAGTAGCGGATAACAATTTTTTCTTACATAAATACTGGATTTAGCATTTCACTTAAATGTTTTTGGGATGGAAATTAATTATTTAAAAAAAGGACCTATGATCAATTATACATAATAGGCAATTTAATTACTAATAAGTACGTATTATATAACAATATAATTGTATTAAGTACTTTTATTAAATCAATAAATGTAAGTACATTTTATAATCTGTATACATTAATATAACTTTTGATTGTCAGGTTGTCACTATAATTCTAATAACGGGTTTACAATTTTACATATTTATATACATAGAATAATCCATTTGTAAGTTATAGGACTGTATCAGTGATGGACAATTTTAATATTGTCCAAAATATTGTAATATAATTTTAATATTATATAAGTATAGAGTGGTCAATATTTGTCATGAAATTTTCCGCGAAATTATTGGTTTAAGGAACTATTTTTAACTAATTTTTTATATATTATAATTTAAATAATTTTGTCCCGATGTCCGCAAGAAATGCATCAGGACTAGAAATTCTTACAGAGTTTAAAAAATACCTTTATAATGTACCGGACTAAGAAATTTGATTAATATATTTTTAAAATTTTAGTAAAATCATTAATTTTATATAATAATGAAAAATAAATGTAAATATATTAATATACTAATACTATTGATATCTTTGTTAAGTACTTTAATAATTGCAATATATTATAATATAAATATTGAACATTCAGTAAAGTCCTCAGTTTATATTTCATCAACATTAAAATACATATTTTTATTGTCTATTGCTATCATTAATCTATAATGAAATAACAAAAAATTTGGTATTCGAAAAATTTCACAACATAGAATAATGTAAAGTGATAAATGGGTGAAAAAAGTAAAGAAAAATTATAAAATTATTTTTATTATCTAATAAGTAATAAATATGTAATTTTTTATATATTATAATTTAAATAATTTTGTATTATACTAATTTGTTATAGACTCATAAACATAATAAATGAAAATAAAATTATTGAAAATAGGTACTATTATATTTAATAATAAAACAAATATTTTAAGTTTATTTTCTATTAAAATAAAATTAAATGCTGTTTTCCCGGATATCTTAAATATTAATTTGACCACCCTATATTAAAGTTAGTTAAATAGCAAATTGCTCATCTCTACACTGAATCATATTTAATCATATAAAATTATGGTTTACATTTGTATTAGATATTAGTATTAAAATTGTTATACAATTTAAATTATTTAATAACTTAGATAAATTAAATTAAATATGTTTTATACTAATATGCAATTATGTCTTTTTAAATTAATTTAAATTTAAATATGAAAAAAATTATATTGAATTGTAAATTCAATAATTGGTAACTGAGGTCCTTCATAAGTTCAGTGAGGCCTTCAGTACCAAGTCCAACCCTGCATATAAATAAATTGTAACAAATTCAGTTGTGAGATGAATGTATACCGTTCATATATTTTGACCACCTTGTTGCAGTATTTTGTAAGACTGATGCATTATCTAATGTCTTTAATAATAAAAGTTGATTAATGTGCGTAACATGATAATCCCATCGAGCAATATTTGGTTCAATTTTAAGTGTTAAGTGTCTAAGGTCATAAGCAGATCTTGAACCCATGTCAAATAATGGTAATAAAGCTTTCAACGAATTCATACCCTGTTCCCATAATGAATATGCATCTTGAGAAACCTATAAAAATAATATATTTTATAATATTATATTGTTTAATAAAACAAAATATTTCTTACTTGAGAATTGTTAGGAGATAATGAAAATAAATCGTATAGTCCAATTAATGAAAACATAAATCCATTTAAAATAAATATAGATGGTATTGTAGGATATTCATCGTACCATGAATGTAAATTCATGAATTTAGATAATACTCCACCATCTTTATTAAGAATTTTAAAAGGTTTTAATGCAGCTTGAGCAGATCTTAAATATTTCATATTGCCACCAGAATGATAAAATGCTCTTGAAAGCAAAGAAATTGCTTGGCCTTGTCCCATAGCAGATAACCTAAAAAATAATAAATATATAATATATTACATTAAATACAATACATATGTCATATAATACTGATTTTCTCCTGTAATTTATAATTCATTTTCTCATATTTTTTTCTGAATTGTTTATTAAAGTTTAATTTACCATCCTGGTTTTAATGGTTCCATAAATGGAGATATTTTACGAATTACAGGGTTTGGCCAACCACCCGTTTCATTATTTTGATTTTTTAAAAACCAATCTGCAGCAGCATAAAATTGGCTTAAATGATTACTTGAACTCAATATTAGATTATTCAAAAATCCAATACCATTTAATTTAAATTCACACACCTAAAAAAAATATCATGAGTACATATAACAATAGTTATTGAATAATCATAAATTAAAATATACAGTGTATTCATACTAAAAAGTATCGCTAAATATTTCACTCAGATTATCTTATATCGAAATGGAAATTTTTCATGTCAGAAGTATTCCAGATTACAAGCACACATTTTACACTAATTTTTTAAATTTTAACTATTTTGGTAAGCGCATGCGCAATAAAACTTGAATTTTTTAAATGATAAAAACTATTATTTACATAACGTTCTAATAGATATAATTTTTTAAAAAAACTTGATATTAAAATTTTTTTCAAATTAATTTCAAATATTGACCGACTTATCTATCTTCACTATCTTAAATTTAAATAAAAACATCTGTTTCAAACTTCAATTTGATAATGCTAATATATCAGCGAAATAAACTTAAATCGAGATAGGATTTTTTTTATATTAGGAGAATAATTACACTAGTACATACATTCCTCATTTATCATATCTTACGGTGTATGCATTGGCAAAAAACTTAAATTCTTTGAATAAAACAAATATTTTTAAACTACTTTCTTATTTAAACTTTATTCTATTTAAAATTGACTGACTGACTGAATTGTATTTATTTAAAATTAATGTTTGTAAGTCAGTTAATGTTAGGAAAAAAGATTTTAATTTGAAAGTTGTTTATTATACTATTATAATCTTTAAATGTTTTTTAATAACTGTACTCTTACCCTATGGGATGTTATATTCTTATTTATTTATTATTATCAATTTTTCTGAAATGTCAATTTTATAATGATTTGCAACTAAGTTAAGGAATATTTGATTATACTTCAATTATATTTTTGGACCGTAAAATTTAAAATTGACAAATTTTTCAAACATTACAAAGAAACAATACAAATTTTATAAAAAAATTTTAAAGTTCTATATTTTTATAAAAAATTAACATAACAGTTTCAAAATATTATCAAGAATACAAAATACTTTTGTGAATACCCAAAAAATTTTTAAAGTCATTAATTTAATATTTCTTGAGTTATCATCAAATATTTTTAATCAAATAAATAAAAACCCAAATCCACAAAAAATTTACTTTTATTTTAGGCAAATACGTATTTGCTTAAAATTAAAGTAAATTTTTTGTGGATTTGGGTTATTTATTTAAATATATTATCCACAAGTCAATACTTAAACTATACATATTTTTAATCAATTTCACCCTAACCCTATTGTTTCCGTGAATATTATCGAACTATCATCATTTTTTGGTAATTTTTCTATCTCATAAGCTCAATTTTGAGAAATCGAAAAATAACCTAAGTAAAGTACCAACCAGATAATATTTTCTATTGGAATTATGTTATTCATGGTATTTAGAAAATTATTTCTGATAGTAAATGTATTTACATACAACCACCCGTCCACCTCAGAATTAAAGACAAACATCATTATATAACCAATACATTATTCACTTCATTTAAATCTAAAATGCAAGTTTCATTGCATATAATATGCATACCAAGAGTTAAAATTTTGAAATTGATATAAAATGTTTGCTGATGTACTTCTGACATCATGAAAATATAATATCATCCATCTGAAATATTTATTTTAACATGAACCTACTGTACAAATGTGTATAAGTAAAATGTAAATGTAAATGTATATACATATTTATATAAATTTTACGCCGTGTCTAGAGACCAGGACCTCCGTGTTTTTTATGCGTATACGGATGCTGTGCTATCAATTTGAAATTTCATAATTTTATAAGATTCGGATAAATAATCTATTTTATTAACGTTTGTTCAATGACTCATATCGCCAAGTGGTTTAGTGCGATACGTTTCTATTCAAGACCGCGAGTTCGAACCTAGTAAAATTGACTAAGGTTATTGTATTTTTTTCAAAAATTTTTGATACAATTACTTTTTTTTTACACACTTTTGATCTTATGGTACAAATTAGGTACTATCCGCACCAGTATCAAAGATGGGCTGGGTTTCAGTTATTAGGTTTGATATATTTATTTGGCGATAAGTGCCGCACTTGAGGATGCGAGCGGAGCAGGTAGGCCTCCCTTCCACTTGAAAACAACTTATTCCTTATTAATCTATATAATATAATGTCATTAATTCATTATAAATCAAAAGAAAATATTGGAAAATCTGATAACAGGAGGAATTTGCACATTGGTGGTATTGATCTGCTCGTGACGTTCGGGTACGCATTGATAACATGGACGTCCGTGTACGCATAAAAACACGAATGTCCGGGTCTCTAGACACAGCCTAAATTTTAATAAGTACTTGCCTTATATTTGGAACGAACAATTTTGGTAGTATTTTTTTTTAGAATACGTAAACCTTTTTGAAGATCAATCAATAAATTTCTTGTTAATTTTTTCCATTTAAAATTTTCATTACAATTCATTCCATAATATATATTGTTCTTCTATAATATATAAATTAAATTATTATTAAAGCCTTATAGATTTATATTAATAAAACTATTTTTATGAATTATAACATTTAATAGGCATAAATGTATAATATATACTAAATACAGTAGAGCTTCGATAGTCCGGACAGAAAATAATTTAATTTGTACATAGTTTATTTGAAATTCCCAGGACCCCAATTAATCTATAAAATATTTGTATCGAAAAAAACAATTTCGTCAATTTGATTACCTACTAGTCCAACTAAAGACTGACAATAAATCTGTTGTCAGTTCATTCTCTTCTTTCTAGTTGAATGGTTATTCTTATATTGTTTGTTACAATGGCCTCTGGTAAACACATAACTTTAGATCAAAAAGTTGAAATAATTAAGTTAATAGAAAATAGCTATAACTATGATATGATTTCTGAGAAGTATAAAATAAGTAAATTGACTGTTGGAGACACAAAGAAAATTTTTTAGTCATTTGAGTAGATGACCTTGAAAAATCTCTGGTAATTCGGACAAATCAATAATCCGGACGATGCTCTAATGTATACATTCATTCATAACTGTGTATTAATTGTTTAAAAATAACAAAATAAAGATAATTGATTTACTTTTGCATTAATGTAGGTATGAGAACATGTATAATGGATATTCCAAAATGCTTCATGTTTATTCATTTCTTTTAAAGTAATAATTACATTACTTTTTTTGGTTAAGGATAATGCAATATCAAAACTTATAAAAAAATCATCATTATCAATTTTTAGTGAAATTTCTTTATCTAAAAAAATAATTTTGTATAATATTAATATTTTTATTTTTATTTAATTGTGCAATTAAACTATGTACATAGTATAAAATTGATTCACTTAAAATATATAAGCTAAATATATTAACTATTAGTCTAAAAATTTACCTAAATTAAAAAAATATAAAACATGGCTATTAATGTCACTATTAAATTCAATTTTTATTTTTGAATTATTGGGTACTACCCAATTGGGATTTAATTTTTGTGCATCTTGTAAAATCTCTATTTTTGGTAGTGAATAAACAAGACTTTTACTATAATGCGATAAACCGAATTGAGCAATCTGTGTAGGATAATAATAACCCAGTTGATTCCATTGTGTCGAAACTGGTACACCTATAAATATTATAAATAATATAATACATATTATGAAAATTATTAAATTAACTTAATTTACTAATTATTACTAATGTGTTAAATATTAATTTGTCAAAAAAAAAAAAAAAACAGTATTTATAATCAAATAAAATTCATATTTACTATGATTTTTTATATTTATTAGTTTAGTAAAATTTAATAATTATATTTTTATAAATGTTTAAACATTATATTTAAAAACATACCATCAGATGCACTAATACATAACACACGTTGTCTTTCTTCAACCTTATAATTTTGAAAATTCATAAATGCACCTTTAGATGTATAAATTCCATTTTGATGGTATATTTTGGAATAACTATGTGACCAATGGAATGTTTTTTTGTTATTTACAGTTTCAACCACTTTTCCATATATCTAAATAGAAGAAAAATAATATTTAATTAATATTTAGCTAAAATACTCTTGTGAAATAATAATAATTGTATAACAAACCTCAAAATATTTTTTTATGAATGTAAATGGAATATATACAATATTATTTTTTATAAGACAATTTACATGGCTTTTATTTCCATTTATAAGGCAATCTATAGGTTCTACATTTGAAACAAATGCCTAAAAGTAATGAAACCATCTTTAAGTTTAATTTAAATCTGTGTAATAAAATTATAACAAAATTTCATTATTACCATTCAGAGATTGGATATAATTTATTTATTACATTTCACAATGTAAACTACTAGTTATCAAATTCATTATTTTGATATATCCTTCTCTTATGACAATAATAAAAATAATATTTAAATGCTATGGCTAAACACATTAAAATCATTTAAAGACAAAGTAATCATTTACTCAATACTTACTTCATAATTGAAATTATCGTGATTTAAATTTGTATCGACATTTCGAATTGGACAGTTGGACCAAAACGTTATCGTAGTTATTACAATTGAAATAGAAAGAACCAAAATTATGGTTCTTATGTTCAATCTCATGCTGGTTCAATAGATATGTAAATCATTATCAATTAAACAAATTAACGAAACACTTTTACATGCGAGTTTGTAAAATGAACTATCCATAACTATAATTCTTAACTTACAGTCGTAAGTAAATTTTGTAATTAATCCGAAATTGTTACGTTTTTAGATATATAAAACAACAGAAGATATCGATTGCACACACGACATGCATTATCTCTGGAAGTCTGCTTTTATAAAACTTTATTAGTAGTAATTTGACGACTCAATTGTTTGGTAATTAAATAATAAATGTTTAATTTTAAACGCTTACGAATTGTACAATTTGTACGAGTGGTTGAAAAAATGAAAACTCCAACCAAAATTTGAAAATATACATTATGATTTATGATTTATGATTATAATATATTCTGTGATTATAGAATTTATTATCACAGATAACATTAAACCAGATGCACAGAATAGAAGGCGTGACTTGTGTTTGGTTCCTACTGCTGCTGATAAAGTGATAACCCGTAGTTTGCTTGTTTGGATAAATCTCGATTATTACGATTTTAAGCAATCTTATTTGTAATCGCTGCAACAGCTGTATAGTTATTTAGAGGTTTGGTGTTGCCCGTTTCGAATTGATTATTATTTCTTTCTTACTATTATAATAATCAAACAATAAATGGGTTAGATGCAACAATATGTCTATAAGTAATAAACTCTTGCCACGAGGCGGTAAAGATGTCTACATTATAATTATGGAAAAAATTAGACCCTAAATTTTAGAATTAGAAAATAGCGATACCAGACTATTAACAAAGTATTAAAAAGCATTTGATATCCGACCAAAAACACTTCGTTATAACTTCGTGTAAAAATTAAAAAAATTTACATTTTAGAATCTAATAGATTCTGAGCGAAGCGAAGAATGTATTGGTTTTACAATGATGTGTGATTTTTTTGTTTTTTTTTTTTATGTATGAAAACACTTTTACGACCCGAAATAATGCTCCGATTATCACGAATAGCATATGTTTCCGGTAGGAAAGTGGATGTAGTTGGTACTTAGGTCATTTTTCAAAATTGACCCTAAGCGGTAGAAAAAACGGTATTTTTCACGAAAACTGAAATTTCGACGAATCCGATTTTAATATTTTACTATAACTCAAGCAATTTTTAAGTTAAAGACTTGAAATTTTTTTGGGGTGTTCACATAGCTACTATATATATATGTGGTAAAATTTTGGAACCGTTACGTTAATTTTTCTACAAAATATAGGACTTTGAATATTTCGTAAAATTCTCATTTTTACGTAGGTATACGATATAATATTTGATAAAATTTGATAAAATTGGCAATTTTTGGTATTAAGGTCTGAAAATATACACGATACAATACAATTTAAATATTGGTATGTGCATTAATAATTTATAAGTATAAATATTAAATATTCATGTAAAAATATATATGGAATAAATTTACATTTATATTGAGGCCATAAAGATTATGAGAACCAATAATAATTGAAGAACCAAATACACGGGGGAAAAGTGAGAGTGCGCAGAACGGATGAAACTCGTCCCGTGTTGATACTTATCTTTTTTATCATGGTGTGTAGATGTTTTTACATTCTAAACAATAAAAACAATATTTGTCTATGGTTTTTACCATAAACCAATTATGGTTGTGTACTTGTGATTATATATTTATGTTTATAACCCACGATGTAGAGAAAATAATTCTGATTGAGGGGGAGCCTTGACAGTTTTATATTAAATTTAGGGGCCCTATAACAAAAAAGGTTGAGAAGCCCTGCTCTACATCGTGTTATAACCATAGATAATAGAATTATTATCTATGGTTATAACCAAATTTATACCACAGAACATGTTTATACTATAACGTAAAATGATAAGAGTTAACAATAAAACTCCCCCCTTATATATTTTATTAATTTTCATATTCACATTTCAAAACTTTGTTTTATAATACAAAATTCCGAATGCGTTAATCGGTGAGGTAGTGACCGGTCTAACGTGCGAATTGGGTGCGAAACTAACTTTTTAGGTGCTTGTTGCTGTAGTGCTGTTTTCAATTTGTCATTAATTCATTTTCATTTAAAAACGGTAAGTTTTTATTTTTCTCACAAAATAAATTCCCTATAAATTAATTTTGATTTCACGAATAAACGTAATAAAAAAAAATTTAGTTCGTTTTCTGTATGTACATATTTATACACCGCATTTTATAGTTTAAAATTTATGATTTAGGTAGTTTTTGTATTTTATTATTATAATAGGTTTAACAAATAATTCTGTTTATTTTTACGCGAAATAAATAATTTAAACAGTCATTAAATACAAATTAATTCATTTTGATTTGTAAACCATTTAAGAAGTATTCTGTAACATTAATTAATAGTTATTTCTGTTTATATTTTTTCTTATGTCCTGTGTCATTGAAATATTATTACACATATTATAATTTGTAATTCTATATTAATGTTTCTTACAATCGTTAACTCGTGCTCCAATCCCACATACTTAAATTAAAATGTAATACCTATTTCCAGATTAAGTATTTGAAGAAATTTTAAAATTAACTATTTATTACGTATTATTATTACTACTATTATGTACTATTATACTATTTATTAGGTATTGATATTTTATATTTAATTTACAAAATAATTCACCAAATTCATACATAATTAATGTTTAATTATAAACTATAATATTATAAAATAATGGTTTTAAGTAAAATTAAAATAATATTGCAGGGTATAGTCACAAATAGGTATAAATGTATGATTTTTTTTTTTAATCTTACTATTATTTTGTTTAGAAATATGGACATGGACATTGACAATACATATGTGCAGACTATTTATAGACAAGTTGTTGCTGAACATTTTCAGTCAAGTGAATGGAAAGAAATTTTAATTAATCCCGAAGGTGCTTCAACAACTTTGCGTGATGAAAGCACATTACCTCGTTCAGGTGGACATTGCTTTAAAGACATTCCTAACCGTTTTATATTTTGGCGAGTTTTATATGACAAACTTGAATTAGTTGAACACAGCTTAGATATAAATCTCACAGAAAACCAAGTACGTATACATTTTCGTGATTCTCCGGTTTTGGATAGTGGAATCTCAGTATATGAAACATTGGAATCTGTTGTTTTATTAGTACCTACAGCATGTAGTTGTCATCGATTGACATTTCCACGGCCAAATAATCATGATAATTATAATGAAAATGAAAATGTGTTGATGGATGCATCAATATTCTCAAATTTTAATGTTCCATCTATTGATGATCCAGCTACATTTTATTCTTATAATGCAGAACTTAGTCATCCATATTCAGCTGCTTCTTGTTTAGATCAAAAAAATGATGCCATTTTTATAATAGCTTTACAGAATAATGTTATGCTTTATATACGCTTGGAATATATATCTGGACTTCCTACTCTAAAAGAAATTTGTCAAGAATCTGCTGTACCTCGCATGCTTTCTAATATAACTAAAGTGTTTTCTGCAAATATTGATAATCCAGTTATTAACAGTTTAGCTGTACATCCATTTCAACAAGATATATATGTTTATTCTTTGGATAATGCTTGTGAATTAAAAGTTTGGTCTATTGAAAAATCTATTTATATTTATATAATGGATATGAAAAAAATGTATGCTTCATCAACAGAAAATGGTTCAAGACCACATATAATTCATAAACATTTTGATGATAAACTTTTACTTACTATTTACCTTAGTTTAGCAGAAAGTTCTAAATTTGTAGTTCTTGAGCCATGCATAGACCATGGTATGTTTAAACTTCAACAAAAGTTTTATATATGCTCACCTATAAATAATAGGTTGGTTGATATGGCATTATATGGTGATGAGATTTGGTGTATATGGAGAACAGGAAAGGACATTGCCAGCATTAAGTCTGTAAATATCAGAAAAGGTGGATGGAAAAACTGTAATTTGGACACAACAGCCTTTGAACCATTTACTCAATGTTCTTCAAATCCAAAACAAACATATTTGGATAACATTTTTTCATCGTCGACTTATTTCACAGAAGATGATTTGAAAAATGCTATTGCTGTTTATGATACATCTGATAACTGTGAATTAGTTACTGATTACCGAACTAAGATAAGTAATGCAATTGATAGAAAAGTTTCACAAGAAATGGATAAATATGATTCTACAGATATCGAGTCACAATTGCAACTTGTTGAACAATGTAGTGGTAGTTTTTATAAAAGCTGTTTAGATTATCGTCGTAAACGATTAGCCCCTCTAGGACTTATTTGGCTAGGTTCATCATCTCATTTAATGATTGTTGTAACAAATTCAAGTTTCTGCTTTTTACGATCAACAGATGATGTAGAAAAAAAAATATTTTCATTTGAAAGGTTTGATAAAAATACTGAATTAAATAGTTTACTTGATGTGTTGATGCCAGAGCCAATAAACAAATTTAATTTGTTTCTAGATATAAATATGTCTGTTCCGAATTTTTTGGATTTAGTTAGAGAATCTTATAAATTTGATAATAGTGATCCAAATATTACATTATTTTTAAATGGTGGCAATATTTGTGAGACTATTCATGTAATAATTAAAATGCTGCATGCTGATTGTGATGCAATTGAAGATATACAGCAAAATCAACATTTAAAATGTTTTAGAAGTAAATTGGGTATCAGTGTTGTTTCTCATAGTTTTCACCAAATGATTATTACACGTTTTAACCTATGTTGTAGATTGTTTACATTAATGGAATTGAATTTTAAAGGCCACGGACAATCAAATGAATATGTTGTTGATTCTAAAAATCTTGTTTTTAGTTATTGGATTCAAGGATTATTTTCACATGATATAAAATTATGTGAAAAAATGCTTACAACTAATACATTTTTGGCAAAAGAACCATTAATAAATTATATTAATGGTTTGTTAAATTATACTTGGCCACTTATTGATGGTCTTACACTTGTACAATTTTTATTACAAGAAGGAAAATATAATTTTATACAACAAATGGCTAAAGTATTGGATTGTAAAAAATGGGAAGAAATGTTGGTAATTTCATATATGTTAAGTAATGATCCAGATAATGCACTTGAGATACTTAAAAATGATATTAAAAAAAATGCAGAACATTTCCTTAAATCTATTACTTTGTTTGAAAAACACAATTACTATGATCATGCAATACAACTTGGAAATCATGTATTAGAAATGATTGATGATGAAAACACAAGGTCAATGTTTCATTCAAACATTTTTCTTAATAATTTAAAATTGAAAAGATATCAAAATGCATTTAATAATATCTTATGTTTAAAAGATCAAGATCGTAAATTAAATTGTTTACATACATTTGTCTTGACATTATTAGAAAATGATGAAAAAGAGAAACTTTTGAGTTTTAATTTTTCTGGTTTACAGAGTGCGATGGAAGATATTGTTTTAAAAAAAGCACGATCGTTATCAAATCCTGATGCAGCTCCTTTTTATATGTTTTTATGTTCAATACATGATAAATATGGAAAGTACAAAAAACTCGCTATGACATTTTATGAATTATATTTACGAGCTGATACTAGTGTAACTCAGGAGCAGTATTTAAGACTGTCTCTTTTGTATTTAGAAACTTTAAATCCTAAAGATGCTTGGTTTGTTACTGCAACATTACCTTTTCTTTCAAAAACTGACAATATTAAAAATGGATTGATGCAGATTGATGATCTGAAAAAATTATGTTGGTTGGCACGAGCGCGCCAACAAATTGAAGAATCTACAATTGATATGGACATACGAAGTGTGATAGTAATATTGATAATGAAACATAAGTATAAAGAAGTATTACGGTTGTCAAAAATGTGGAATTTACCCATTCATTTTCCATTGAGAGAATTAGTAAAAACATGTTTGTCTCTTACTGATCCCGAAGAACGTGATAAAGCATGGTTGTGGTTGTATGATAATGAAATTAGTGGTGATGGAATAGATAGTAGAAAAATTGCTTGGAATTTTTTGGAATCATTAGTGAACAAGTATGAAGAACAAGGTAAAACATTAGTGCATTATCATGTAGCTGACGAATTACTTCGTCATAAAGCGTTCCTACCTAATTGGCTTGTCAAAACATTTAAGGATAGAAACGCTGGTGAATTATTACAATTGTATTTGAGTTATGGAGAATTAATCAATTGTGCCGATTTAATAATTGAACTTATAGAAAAAGATATGAGTAGTGGTGAATGTAGTATAAATTCATTTGGAGAGACAATACCTGTAGATATTATAGAATGTATAATTATAAATTTGAAGTATCATAAATTACAAATTGGAGACGTTCTTTTAAGTAAATATAAAATATATTGCAATAAAATTGGGGCACATAAAAATATTAAATAATAATATAAAAATGTACCTACATATTACAATTAACAACAATGAATTATGTCTTTGTATACATTTTTTTTTTTATATACATAAATATAATTTAATATTTTGATAAAAATGGTCATAATTTTGTACAATAGTTGATTTGTAAATGTTAGATGTAACTAAAAAGTTAAATAAATGGATTTTATATATATTTATATTTATTTAATAATATTTTTTTATAATTTAATCCTATCTTCTATTTATAACCAGGGTTCGGGACTTAAAGCATTTGCTTATTTTTTTAAATTGACATTAAATCTAGCAGAGTGCTATGGAAATTTATGTCATGTTGCAACAATTACAAATATGAAATTTGAAAGTGCTTTTTTTTGCTTATTTCAATGATTTATTCGAAAAATGCTTTTTCACGCTCTTTTCTTATTTTAATTGCATATTTCCAACTTAAGAACGCATGATACTAAAAATTTGGGGTTTTTTTTTTAATGTTTGTTGGCAATATAGAAAAAAATTGAAACTAAAAATAATTTTACCACTGTGCATCAATATAATATGTATTTTACCCAAATAGTATTCTCTTAATTTATTAATTTTCTTATTCTATTTTTAACGTTGTGTACTTATTGTAGTCACATTATGTAGATACGGGTAATTAAATTATTCTAACACTGTAATAATTTAATTACGTTTTATTTTAGATAAACAAACTATAAATATTAATTCCTGACATATAATAAGAAACACAATAACAGTAGATTACCTATTATTTAATTATTAAATTTGTAATTTTAATATGAAAAAAAAATTATATTATAAAGTTTTTATATTTATCTACAAAATTTGCAGTTTTAGACAAAATTTTTTTTTATTACTAAAATTTAGTAATAAATTTTATTACTTTCAGTAAAATTTTTAGCATCTTACTTTTTATTTTAATGTTTTGAAGTGCTTATTTGAATGCTTATTTTGAAGTTTTTAGGCGCTTTTATAAGCGCTTATTTTGATGATTTTAAGTGCTTTAAGTCCCGAACCCTGTTTATAACATACTAGAGAAATTAATTAGTGGTTACAATGAATACTGTATGATTACTAATAAGAGTGTATCTCATTGTAATTTTATATTAGATTAAATTATATTTTGAGATTAATACTGTATATTAGATTCTTAACAAAGCAAAGAATGTACCTACCTATTGGTTTTACAAAGATGTGTAATTTTAGATTCTGAGTGAATCGAAGAATGTATTGGTTTTACAATGATGTGTGATTTTTGTTTTGTTTTTTTTTCTATGTCTGTGTACAAATTTACTACCCAAAACAATGCTCCGATTATCACGAAAAGGGTATGTTTCCGGTAGAAAAGTGGATGTAGTTGGTACTTTATTTAGGTCATATTTCTCAAAATTAAACATTGAATTGTAGCAGGAAAAACTAATAAAAAATGATGAATATCTGAATTTCTCAAAATTGAATTGACCCTAAGCGGTAGAAAAAACGATGAAAAAACGGCATTTTTCACGAAAACTGAAATTTCGACGAATTTGATTTCAATATTTCTCTATAACTCAAGCAATTTTTAAGTTAGAGACTTGAAAAATTGTTTAGGTGTTCATATAGCTATTATATATACGTGGTAAAATTTTGGAACCGTTATGTTAATTTGTCTACAAAATATTGGACTTTGAATATTTCGTAAAATTCTCGTTTTTACGTATATGTTTGATAAAATTTTTGGTATTTAGGTCTGAAAATTTTACTGAAGTATACTTACATATTACTTAACATCATACTAAAATATTTAAAAAATCCCAACTCTCAATTTTTTTTTATAGCTGTTTTAAGTTTTTAGTAAAACGAAAATCTTAGAATCTATACGTATAAATAAATATTCTGAAAACACTTTTACTACCCGAAATAATGCTTCGATTTTCACGAATAGCATATGTTTCCGGTAGGAAAGTGGATGTAGTTGGTACTTTAATTAGGTTATTTTTCGAATTTCTCAAAATTGACCCTAAGCGGAAGAAAAAATGACGAAAAACGGCGTTTTACACGAAAAATTAAATTTTGACGAATTAAATTTCTATATTTCACGATAACTCAGGCAACTTTTAAGATAGAGTCTTGAAAATTTTTTTGGGTGTTCACATAGCTATTATATATACGTGGTAAAATTTTGGAATCATTATGTTAATTTGTCTACAAAATATTGGACTTTGAATATTTCGTAAAATTCTCGTTTTTACGTATATAATGTTTGATAAAATTGTCAATTTTTGGTATTAAGGTCTGAAAATTCTACTGAAGTATACTTACATATTACTTAACATCATATTAAAATATTTAAAAAATTCCAAGTCTCAATTTTTTTTTATAGCTGTTTGAAGTTGATATTAGATTCTGAGCGAAGCGAAGAATGTATTGGTTTTACAATGTGTGATTATTATTATTTTTTTTTTTTTTCTTTATGTCTGTGTACAAAAATACTACCCGAAATAATGCTCCGATTTTCACGAATAGGGTATGTTTCCAGTAGCAAAATGGACGTACTTGGTACTTTACTTAGGTCATTTTTTGAATTTCTCAAAATTGACGCTATGCGGTAGAAAAAACGGCGAAAAAATGACGAAAAATGAAATTTCGACGAATTCGATTTCTATATTTCACGATAACTCAGGCAATTGTTACAAATGGGCAAATAGGAAAATGTTACAGGTTGCTAAACAACATTATTATTTATTTGTAATCAGAATACATTATTATTCAGTTTAAAATCAAAATGTAAAGTACAAAAAAAATGTAAATTTGTAAATCGACAAATCGTAAATTCGTCAATTCAAAAAGCAATAAAGTATGGGGTTGTAACAGATTAGTAGATTACACAAAAAATTGTTTTTATTATATATCTTCCGAAATTTTCAAAAATTTTCGTTTTCTCATTGAGTGTCCCTTCTGGTTGTTTTGTGCCAGATGGCCGAGGCCGACTCTTTGGTTTTGGTGTAGAGATAATTCTACCCTCCTCAAATCAGTCTGTCATATAAGATAAATTAAATTACAGTACATATTTTTCTACAATATTATTAATGTATTATGTATCCAATAACTTTATGACATATATTGTGTCATGTGTGGTCACTGGTCAATGCAAATTACAAATTTATCTTATATATAATATATTAATATATTGGTTATCATCTTTGGGTTGATTTTTAACTTACCTACACCTATTTTCTTGATTTATCAGGGAATAGATATTTTTTTTTTTTTATATGAGTTATATGCTCAATATGTTTATATTATAATATATATTATTAATTATTTACACTTCAAGAAATACAAACTACAAAGTAGCGACTCATTACTCATAATTAAAAATATTTTCTTATGTTTATTCACTACAATTTTTAAGCTTTCTAGTATGAAAAAATGATATTATAGGAATCATCAATAATACTTGATAGATGGACATTCATGGATAATATTGCAAAAATTATATATAAAAAGAAAAACAACTTTTGATCTGTAGTATTAGGCATAAGCCCATTTAAAAATATTCAATTACAAAAAATAAAAAATAAATGGAATTTTTAGGCTATGCAACTTTAGTATAAACTGATAAACACTTTTGTAGTTTTAAAAATACTGATTTTAATTAAAATATTATTCTAATATTACATATAGATATATTATTATTATTCTATTATATTTTATATACATATTTAAAGAGGTGAGTGGATAAAAATGGCGTTAAGTGACTTTTTGTAAAATAGTATTTAATTTTAGTTCAATTTATGATTGTTACAATTATACTCAGGGCCGGACTGGCCCGGCGAGTTACCGAGTAAAACTCGGTGGGCCGCGCCAATTTTGGGCCGTTTAATATATAATATATATATATATTATATTATATATATATATAATAATTGGGCCGGTTAATTACAAAAACTCGGTGGGCCGAATTTGTCCAATCCGGCTCTGATTATACTCTATTTCTAGTATTTCTACTATTATATTATATTTTAAAAAGAGCTGATACTCCTGCTGCATGGGATACTGGTGTGCCAATCATAGTATTAAATTTTAATTAGAATTTGAATGCAATGTTAAACCATTGCATTTGAAAAAACGATTCTGAGCGAAGTTCAGTCAGATAATGTAGGTATTGATTAATATATTGCCGTTTTTCGTCGTTTATAATAATTCATAAATATTAACGATACCCAATAATAATATTAATATATATTCTGATGTAATAGACTTAATCAGTAATAAATGATTATTTATATTACAAATTACTGTAAAGGTACATCTTCAATATTTGGGCCTTTGAGGGGGCTAAGCCCTCCTTTAATTGTGCCTATGCTATGAATTTATAAAAATCTTTTGCATGAAGTTTTCCTGGATATGGCATTCAAATAATGGTTTTTATTCATGGTTAAAGATGTTTTAATTATGCATTTAATTATATATTTTTATTTACAATGTTTTGTTTTGCTGACTTAAAATTTTAGTTTCATATTTGATTTAATTTATTTTATTAGTAGGTATATAATTATATTAAAAAGCAGAGATTTTAATGCTCCAAGCCTCCAAATGTACGAATACATAAATAATTGACTTAAAATTTATAGTGATATAAAAATGTATATTTATTTTTAAATTATAATTTATAGCCTAAAAATTGTTTTAGAACTCGTAACTTAAAATAAAAGTTTAAGAAGTAAATTTTAATTAATTAATCATATTTTTTTCTGATCTGAAAATATTTTGATGTTGCATTATATTATATAATATTATATTAATATTATGCTGTAATGAAAATGACTGGTGATAATAGTTTTATAGATATAGTTTTTATTTCAATAATAAATTGTTATTACTACTGCTATTTTTAATAAATATTAATAAATGTGGAAGATAATAATATATTAGGTAGTAAAAAAAGATATTAAAAATAACAGAGTAATTTTAAAGGATGCATTTCATAAAAAATGCAAAAATAAAGATTACATTAAAATAATCAGTAGATATTGTCTAAAACATTTTTTCCACTCAGTGCTATATTTAAAACATTAAGAAAAAAGTGAAATTACATCAAAATGTCAGTTCTACTAATAAATAATGATAGACTAAACTATTTATTGTATTCATATTACAATAGTACTTGTTTAATTGTACATTTTAACTATAACTAATATTTTACAATAATAATGTACTTAATTTTAAAATTATTTTGTATAAAAATTGAAAAAATTTTACAATATAAATACCAGAGATTATGAGAATAAAAAATGATGAATTCATGAACTTTATGAAATTTGAAATACAATTAGTTAAAATATTCTAATCATTAGTAATTTTACTGATATTAAATCACTAAGGATAATAAATTAATAGTCACAAATGAATAATTGTATTAAAATCTCTATACAATTAAAATTATTTATTTGCTAAATCAAGCATGTAAATACTTCATCAAAATTCCACTATTAATTATATATTTAATATAATAGTTCATAAAAAAATAAGGTAAGATATAAAATATATTTTGAATAATTTAATAATTAAGTAGGAAACTATATTTTTTACAAAAATATAAAAATTAAATAACCAAGAACTGGCAATATAATTATATATATATATATATAAGTATGCTTATTAGGTCTGATGTGATAAAGATAACATATGACTAGTTCTGTGTGGTTTTTCTATCTTATAAACATCATGATATGCATTTCTGATTAATGCATATGGAAAACATGATTCTAAGAGATCCATTGTTAGAAATGGAGATTCTTGAACAATCTTTTAATGTTAATAATTAAAAATAAATTTTATTATTTTATTGAATAATATATTAATAACACATGATTTATATACCTGATCTAATAAAAGATATATAGATTCACGATTACGAACAGCATCACTGTCATCTTCTAATCCAAGGCGTAATAAACTTGATGAAGTGAGCTGCATTTTATAAAATATAAATCATTTTCAAAATGAAATTAATAATTTTAATATATAATTAAAATTGTTTCATAATAGATTACTTACAGCTAAAAATTCTTTCATGCGATCTTCAATATCATTGTTAATTGTTCTAGACATCGGGTCATTGTTAGTTACTTCTGAAGTAGGACTTACTGTGAATAAAGCACCAAATACAGTGTTTACTGCAAATGCTATACAATGAACATTATTGGCATGCCCTTCCAATGAGGCACGATAAAATGAAAGTTCAGAACGGGCCAATTTAGGAATTGCCACAGCAATAAAAACCATAAGTAAACACGCAGTTAAATGATCATCATGTTCATCAGCTATTGAATGAGAATAAATTAGATTTTAAATAATTACTATTAACATTTATATATTTACATGACTTCTGATTACGCAATGCCGTTGTAAGTAAGGGGTCGACTTCACACTTTAAACCAGTAGCAGAGGCCATTTCATTAACAAGCTATATTAAATTAATTAATCATATTTTAAAATGTGTTAAGGAAAATCATATGCATTATAAACATTTATAAATTCATGTCACTTACCATGGTATCGGATGGCACTCCATTGTTGTTGGCAATTCTAATATTATTAGAAAAACTACCAAGACGTAAATTATGTTGTTGATGATAATCTCGAACACTAGATAATAAAAATGGTATTCGATCTTCTACCACATCATGAAGCGCTGACTGTGCAAGTTGTCGAAAACTCAATATAACACCAATAATAGTCATTCGTTGTAAAACATTGTCTACATCTATGCATAAAAATAAAAATACATATCAATTATGAAAAACTTAAGTATTAGTTGCGAGAACAGAAACAGCAATTTTTTTTATCTGTCTTAATACATGAAATACAGAGAATTAAATAGACATTTTTAACTTTTGATATTAAGATTTCAATTTTTCAAATTACTTAATAGTAAAAAATATACTATTATTCAAGATAAACTTTTCATATTTCTTATTACATTACTTAATTAATCATACTGTTGAAAGTAAAAATATCTTAATTCCTATGTTCAATGTATTAGATGACTATTTCCAATTTCATATCGGTTAATCCCTTTTTACTTACGTTGTAATTTTTTAAATTCTGTTTTCATTATGTCCGGTTTGTCAAAATTTGTACGCAATATTAATAAAGTATCTCTATTGGCTATTACTAGTTTCTAAATAAAAAATAAATTAAATTATTTATCCGTGTCAAATTTCCAATTATATAATATGTGTAAAATGATACAGTAAAATTTTTTGAAGTAATACATTTCATTAATAAAAGTTTTTAGCATAAGTATAAAAGGTATTTTTTAAGCTTAAATATTCTATTATAAAAAAAACTATTATTATTAAAATTTACTAAATACTATTTAATAAACATCTCATAGTGTAATGTTAATTTTGGATAATAAAACAGTAATTGACCAAAATAATAGTAAGATAAAGAATACACTGTCATTTTTAATATAAAATATATTCTCACTTTTAATTCTTGAACTTGGCTAGCAACATGCCATGTTAGTGTTTCATTTAATAATTTCATTCCATATGGTCCTAAAAGTTCAGCTAATGATCGTAATTCATAAGTATCACTGAATTCTTCCGCATTAAATGGCATAGCACCATCAGCAGTAAGGCTAACAAATGCTTGTTGATTAGGTGAATAGCAAATGTTTCCTGCGCTAACACGCCGTAGTAATACTTCAGAATACCTTTAATTAATAAATAACCATCATAATTATATATTATTATATAATTTATATTTATTACATTAATTTATGTCATATAAATTAAATAATTACCACTGAGTATAGGAGGATGCAATAGTTTTGTCACCATTAACATCTGCATTTTGTGTTTGTTGGAGTAATGCATTATTGAAAACTCTTGTTACATCAATGTGAACTAAATATATATATATATATATAAAAATGATAAAGTATGAAAAAATAATTAAAGAATGGTAATTATATAAGTACCTAATGTATAAATAATAATTACCATAGTTTTCAACAGTTTGTAGAACACTCATATAAGCCCGAACACTAGCTAACAACTCTGATGGTTTAGCAATATCACCAGTGTCTACATTGAACATAGCCATTCCTACTAATGCTCTGCTAAATCGTGTTTCCAAATGTTGGTGTAAGTATTCTCGTGGGGAAAAAGTATATTCCCACACATTTATTGTAGAACAAAAATTGATTGCATAGCATAGTTCAGTTAATGCCATATGTAATTTGTCCATACTGTTAAAAAACATATTATTTATATATATGTCTAGAATAAAAAAAAATTAAAAAAAAAAAATTTATATTTCAAATGTAATATTAATCATTACATTAAAAAAAAAAAAAGAAAAGATTTTTACATTTATCTGTCTCTATGTTCAATATAAATAATTTATCATAAAACCCTTAAATGAGTCACCTAAAAACCCAAATCTGGCAATACTTCGGTCATTGCATTCAAATTTTAATCAAAACTCAACATTATCCTCTTTACACCTGTATCCCTTCTCTTGCCTTTTATACTTTAATCAGCTATAAGAGAAAATCGTAAATGTAATAATTCACAATGAATTGGAACTGAGTTAAGTAAGATGTATTTAAGCTTCAATAAGATTTTCAAAATTAAAAAAAAAAAAAAAAAATTGTTGACAATTTTATTTAACATTATTGGAATATAATGAAATATAATAAGAATCCATATAACACTACTTTAAATATTAATTTTACTCAAATTTCAATCGGTCAGGTCACTCTCTAGAAACCAAAGAGTAAAAGACCACTCAACCGTCCAAGACAAAGGTGGATAGACAGGGTCCATAAAGACTTGGTTATGCTGGGAATCTTGAACGATGAAGAACTAGCCATGGATAAAGAAAGATGAAGGAAAGTGGTGGTTGTGGCGAAGGACCTGAATGGTCTATAATTCTATATTACGCCAATTAAAAAAATATACACACCGCGTCAACTATATACCACATTATTATTATAATTACTAATATACTGCGGAAAAGGTTGTGAAGGTATAGTATAATATGCATAGTGCATATGTAGGTATGCTTACCTAGGTACATTAGGTATATAATTCATTGTATATATATTATAATCACTATACCTCCACCCGAATGGATGTCAATTTTCATGTTGATGACTATAGGAATTTCTTGACAATAATAATAATAGTAATGTATTTAATGTATAGTAAATACAAGTGTGAATATTAAATTTGTTATATTATTATTTAATATTTCTATATAATGAAGCTACCTATAAACATTAAAATTGAATTTATAATGTATTTGAAAACTTACGTGGTAAGCTCTTCACGTGTCTTCCGGTAACTTTCTGAACCAGGTTTGTCATTAATTCCTTTATGTAATAAAGTAGATCCTGCATTTTTCCTTTTACCACTGGCTGTAGCATTATCTTTTTTTTTTCGGTTTATTACTTGTGCTAATAATAGAGCACAATGTTTAGGAAGAAGTTTGTCACTCATGGTACAATGTTCATCACACACTGTAGTCAATATATTTTTTGTTTCTTTAGCTATATCATCCAAGAACATATTAACGACTGATAAACTCCGTTCACGAATATGATGGCGCTTAAATAGAGATAAGTACAATTTAAAATTTTAAAGTTAAAATTGTAAACAATAATAAAATTAATTTTTACCTCTTCGGGGCACAAATCATGAGCACATGATTGAAAATGACCACATACAAGTGGAAATGCTATAATATACCTGTTTTGAGCAGGAAATTCAAGGCACATATGAAACTGATCTTCAAACGTTTTATTATAGAAACTAATAGTGAGTAAAATAATAAGTAAATCAGTTCCTTTTTTAAGTATTTTACAATAATTTTCACATACCAAAACAATGATAAATCAGATGTATCAACAAGCATTTCATCCAGATAGTCAATCATACGAGTGTGATGTGATATTGTGTCTAGCTGAGAAGCTAACTGTCGGTGTTCAAATAAATTTAATTTAGTATTGTTATATCGATTATCAGTTTTCACTGAAGAACTGTAGGATTGAACACGAAACCAATCAAGACGTAGGGCACGTAAATCAAATAATTCATTATCTTCCACTAATTTGAAAAAATTCATTTTCTATTAATCTTGGTATCATGATGTACTTCTATATACACACAAATAATACACATACCTTGTTTGACAGAGAGTGAAGAAATAGTGTTTACGATTGATTGAAGAATTATATATGAAGGGTCTTGTGCATGTTGTTGATTTCCATAAATAGACTGAATTGATTGAGTTAATATAATGGAATCATATCCCATTAAATATTGAACATAATAACGCTGCACAACTTGACTATATTTTCGTAATAGCACTGAAATTTTCATAAAATAATAAAAATTTAACATCATTGTCAACAAAATTATTTTGTTTAATATGTAAAATATATTTTTATTATAACTTACTTCGAAGTTCTTCCATATGAAATAATAATTCAGGAAGTTGTCTATCAACTAATAAGTCTTCTATTGCAGTTGATGACTTTCCACTGTATTTGACAATACCTGAATTAGAATTTGACCCTTTTTGATTAGTATTGGATCCAGAATTGAGTGCAGCATGCCGTAGTAACCAATAAACTTCATCTCGGGCAAGACTGAGTCCAATTAAAACTATTAAAACTTTAGGACCTAATAATCCAGGTTGATCAGTTAAAATCAAAGCCAGCTCTTTAAGTGCAGTACGTAAATATTTCCGTCTTTCTCTATGTTGATAAACACTATATTTAATTTAAAACAATTATTTATTGTTTATATTATATAAATATAGTAAGTAATTATGATTAGATAACTTGAAATTTAAATAGCAAATTATTTTATATTTATTAATGAACATAATTAACTATAATACTTACGCCTTTTGTGTGGCAACTACATGAGCTTCTTTAACTTCAGATATACGTTTACCATATCCTTTAAGTGTATCAAAAAATGATTGTATAAAGGAATGAATAAATACTATCTCATCTCTGAATAAAGCAATAGTCCAATTTGTTTCAAGTGTTTTTAACCAAAGTTTATGACCTATATTTTCTTCTTGAACATGTGGTTGTGTCTGTAAAGTCTGATGGCACAGTAGGAATCCAACTTGAATAAATTATTATTTATTACTATAAAAATACCAACAATATTGTAAAGGATATAAATAAAAATACTACATACAAATTGTCCAGCGTTCTATTGATTCCAAGGAAAGAAATTCGCAAGATACAATATCTGTAGTAGAAGGTTTTAAAAGTTGCATAGTATTACCCACTAGACTGAGTTTTTGATCAGATCTATAAGGAATAAAAAATTCATATTATTAAATATTCTCTGTTTAGAATAAAAGCGGTAGTCGGCGGCCGACTTCTACGCATGGGCAATTGATTTAAGTTGGGTGACTAGCGCCACTACTTTTATGGGAGTGTTGTTTATTCTAGTAATGACAATTAACGTGTACACATAATTTAAAATATATTGTGCCTAGCCTACTCAATGACTGTAACACGCCGTGTGGTACTGAATTGTTTCATACGCCACGTCATGTGTACACAGACGAATGTAACATTTATAATGTATTTACGTAATTTTAGGTTAAGAAGTGGAAAAGTCTGACCAAAACGGACGAAAACTCGTCGCCGCTGACTACCACTCTTATTCTGAACAGAGTATAGTTTATATTAACTAGTGCAAAGAAACATATCAGGCATTAAAAATAGTTTTTCACCTCCATTTATCAGCAGTCAAATTACGTTGCATATACACTGGCCAAAGAGATCGTAATGCTCCAGCTAAAAGTTTAGTATGCGGAACAAATTCATCGGCCAACCGACGTATAGGATGTTCATAATCTACAATCATCTGCCCAAGACGAGGGAAACTCAAATCACTATATAAAAGAAACATTTCACTATAATGCTATAATTTAGATTTTAACATTTGTGATTAAAAATATACTTTAATATGAATTATACCTTTGATTGTGAATCATTTCATGTGCGACATTAAATAAGCCTAAGACAGCTTTGCGATCTTCAACTCGTGATAGTAAAATCATTAATACTACATATGTAGTAACTAAGTCTAAATAAGAGCGTGTAAGTTCATAATTGATTGTCTAGTAACACATAAATTGGAAAAATATTACAACTAATTAGTAATACATTTATAATGTGAATAGTAACTTACAATGTCAAGTTGAATTTGACATGCATCCATCGTAGTTAACAATTCACAGACCTGATCCTTAAAATCAAGTAGATCTACAAATGTGTAGTAATACAATGAAAGAGATTTAATTATATCATTACGTAAAGGTGTAACAGCTTGTACCTATTTATTATAAAAATAAAACAAACAAAAATATTAGTGTGCATGAAATAGATGAATAAAGTTTTATAATGTTAATAAAAACAACTTACGCCTTTTATGTCTACATTGGGAAAACGCCGAACAATATACTTAATGGCAGATTCAAGGGTTTTATCTGACAAGAATGCTGGCTTAGACTTGACATCACCGCATGCCTGTAATTAAGGTAATAAAAATATTTTAAATGTATTAAAACACTTTTATTGAGTTAAGAACATTATTTAAATGTAAAAACTATAATAATTTTTGTAATATCAATAAGATATATACAGTACCTTTTTTATATTGTAGATTCGAGTGAGCATCCCTATACCACGGTCATTAATTAAACTTAATTTTTCGGCTAACTTATGGTGACCTGCTGACAAACCACCGCCGCCTGACAGGGACGAACCTGAACGCGACATTTCAGTAATGTTTGTAGTGAATAAAGATAATTTTTGTCTTGTAATCAGTTCTGGACATAAACGAGTTAGTACTCGCGTTTGTTTACGTTTTTTTATATACTTGGAACGCAAAAAAATTTAAGACTCAAAGCTAATACAGTCAATATTCGGTAATACGTATATGCAATTAAAAATGAATTATTAGTTACTACATTCCGGATTATTCATAAATATCATCATGGCATTCTATAGAGTATAGACAATAATAATAAAATAATAAACAACAGTTCACTCGATATCATAAAAATTACTAAATAACAACAAATACAACACTTAGTCCGTAACCGCCCATCAGATTTCAGTGAAAAAGTACTAAATAGTAAATACCTACTAAATAGTATTTATTACTAAAACTAAATGGAAAAAAGTAGTGTAAACTCACAGACCCCACCATACTCTGCAATCTAAAGTAAATAAGTAATGAAATTTCAATCTGTTATTTAATATAAAATATATGATAGACGATGTGATATCAGTGTGGTAGCGTGGGCTATAGAAACATAGACAAAGTGACCAACTTGAGTTAATAACAAACCTACTCATTCAATTTTTATCAAACCGTTGCATAGAGATTAGAGATAGACTGATAGGAATTAGCTTACCTATGAAATATAGACCACAATTATGAACAATATTGTAACTTTTGAGTATATATTATAGGTATGATGGTTGCAATCACGATTTAAGATACATCTAGGAACTACTACAGGAAAAATTAAAAATCTTCAGGTTTCAGGAAGGACAATTTGACCCCGAATGGACTCTAGGAGTCATAAACGTCAAACGGATTGTGGTAAAATTGACAAAAAATAATGGAAGAAAAAATCAGAATTTTTATATAAAAGAAGAGAGAAAGAAAACCTTTTTTTTATCATTAATAATTTCACGTGATTTTTATCGTTTTATGTGTTGTTTATTTGTTTGTCATAGAACCACAAATTATTGTACTGTTAAAGTGTTAATTAATTATTTTTAATTTTTGTAGCTCTCAATTTACTAAAAATTAATATTAATCTGTTTCTAATATTTAATATTTTAATACGTCATATTTGTTTCTATTACATTTTATTATATTCAAATAAAAATAATTTTTCTAAAAACCGCAGTTTATTGAAACAATATTAGTATTTTAATTGTTATTAATAATGGACAAAATGAAACGACCATTGAACAACGATGAGTTGAATCATCAAGAATTATCGTTACCACAGAAAAAATATTACAGACAAAGAGCTCATTCTAATCCTATTGCCGATCATGATTTTGATTAGTAAATAATATTTTATAATTAAATATAAAAGTATAGTAATAATAATAATAATAATAATTATTATTATTTATTATTTAAAGTCCAAGTTGTCCAGAAGTATATGATTGGTCAATATTATATCCAGATGTGATTAACAAAGAATCACAAATATATAATAATCAAGTTGAAATGTTAGATATTGGTTGTGGTTATGGTGGCTTATTAGGTAATTTATTCACTACTATTTATTTTGTATGTATATAATAATTGTTTATTCATAATATTTTAGTTACTTTATCGCCCATGTTTCCAAAGTCAATGATTCTTGGGATGGAGATAAGAGTAAAAGTATCTCAGTATGTTATTGATAGGATTAAAGCACTTCGAGCAAATCAACCTGATAGTTATAATAATATAGCATGTATAAGAACAAATGCAATGAAATATTTGCCAAATTTTTTTAAAAAAGGACAAGTAAGTATTAATTATTATATTGATTAATTATTGTATATTTATGTAGAAAATTTTTCTAGATAAAAAAAATGTTTTTCCTATATCCAGACCCCCATTTTAAAAAATCCAAACATAAATGGAGAATCATCAATGATACTACGTTATCTGAGTATGCTTATGTGTTAGCTGAACATGTATGTATTTAATTTACTAATATTTCCATATTTAAACATAATTTATTATTTAAAGGCACTGGTGTATACAATTACTGACGTAAAAGAATTACATGAATGGATGGTAAAACATTTCTCTGAACATGGTCTTTTTGTACGTGTAGAAGAAGATACATTGGTAGGTTTTTTTATAAATACTTATAAATAGATCTATTTAGTGATTTATTTTATTTGCAGAAAAATGATCCTATTGTTGATAAACTTTATGAAAGTTCAGAAGAAGGCAAAAAGGTAACAAGAAATAATGGAGACAAATATTTAGCTGTTTATATGAGAATAAAAAACCCAGATTTATAATGTTACAAATATTCATTTAATGTAATATATTATATAAATATCATATTATATTTATTACTAAGATTGTCTTTTCAATCAAACAATATTAATTTACGAAACTATTTTAATTAATTTAATAAAAAAAAAAAAAAAAAAACAGTAATTTGTTAATTAAATTTCTTTAGTATATTTAAAAAGTTAAAAATTATTAATATACTATATTATACTTAGTAACTATTTCATTCATGTTTCAATAGACGTGCCACTGTTTCAAGTAGGCGCATACTATACTTTGTATGATCTGGTATGTGTTTAATATTTAAATAGTAATTACTATAAAATATAAATATTATTGATAAATTGATATAAATTATATTAAATACAAATAATTTAAAATTTTCATTTTTATTTTAGAATCTGTGTAAAGTAATGAACTAAATAAATAATTAACACATACTAGGTAACATAATTAAAAAGTCAAATTAGTAAACTGTACAAATAATATTTGTGTAATATCTATTGCATCATAAAAATGATTTTGTATATGTTTTATTCATGTCAGTTTGATGAGATTAAATTTGTATTATTATTATTATTATTATTATTATTATTATTATTATTATTATTATTA
>JAIUCT010000142.1:655148-684255 GCA_021307375.1 Tetraneura akinire | reverse complement strand
TATTATTATTATTATTATTATTATTATTATTATTATTATTATTATTAAATTTAAAAATCAAATGGATATTTTTTTTTAATTTTTTTATTTAGACTGAGTTATAGAATTAAAGTTTTTTATATTAATAATATTATTTTAATACTTGAACATTTTTGGTAAAATAAAGTAATGACTATAACAGAAATACAAATTAATAATTGGTTGTCTGGATGATGGAACACTATATTATATGATTTAACATTTGGATTCTAAAGAAATATATTTCACTTTGTAAGACAAGTAATTGTCTAATTTATTAAGAAAATGTTTTAAGTGACTTTAAAGAAATGATTTAATATAAGATAGAACCATATAATTTTGTGTTTTCTGTAAATTATTCAAATTTCAAAATTTACTGTTCTATTCAAACTTTCTCCAAAAATGTTATATTTATATTTTAATTATAAAACATTAAAAATAAAATTATTATTATGAAAATAATTGAGAATTGAATTTTTATTTCAAATGTGCTAAATTTAATTTTAAAATATTAACTAGATTTTAATACTGGTTGGATTATAAAATGTATGACTTTTTTGTAGAAAATTCAAAATTATATATATAACAATATTTGTTTGAAATTTTTTTCAAATAGATAATATTTATCAAGTTCTTTAAGAAATATATCTGAGCTCTGAACTTATTAAAAAAAAAAAAATACAGTAGGATCAATAATTGGAATTTTTGGTATATTAATGTAATAAAATACATATACCAATAAAAATAAACAATTTTTTGAAATAAATTTTTTAGTTATTATTCCTGGCATAAATCTCGTATAGTCGTATCTTGTATATTGTATCAGTGTTATCTTCGAAATAAAATAAATAAGAGATGATACTCCTGCTGCAGGGATATAGATGTGCAAATCATAGTGTTTAATTTTAATTAGAATTTGAGCGCAATGATAAACCATTGCATTCGAAAAAGGATTCTGAGCGAAGTTCAGTCAGATAATGTATGTATTGATTAATATATTGCCGTTTCTTTAACGCATATGGTCAATTTTGAGAAATTTTTAAAAATGACCTAAATAAAGTACCAACAACATCCACTTCCCAACCGGAAACTTAAGCTATTAGTGAAAAACAGAGCATTATTTTGGGTAGTAAAGTGTCTTCAGACTTAAAAACAAAATACTAAAAACATCAAATTAAACAGCTATATAAAAAAATTGAGACTAGGGATTTTTCTAATATTTTGATATGATATAAAGTAATATGTAGTCTTATTTCAATAAATTTTTCAGACCTTAATGCTAAAAATTGTCAATTTTATCAAAAATTATATACATAAAAACGAGAATTTTATGAAACATTCAAAGTATTATATTTTGTAGAAAAATTAACAAAATTTTACCACATATATGTAATACCTATGTGAATATCCAATAAAATTTTCAAGTCTCTAACTTCAAAATTGCACTTTATAGTTATCATGAAATATTGAAATCGATTTCGTCGATTTTCAGTTTTCCTGAAAAATGTCGTTTTTTCTATCGCTTAGGGTCAATTTTGAGAAATTCGAAAAACGATTTAAATAAAATACCAACTACATCAATTTTCCAACCGGAAACATATGCTATTCGTGCAAGTCGGAGCATTATTTCGGGTAGTAAAAGTGACTTCAGACATAAAAAAAAAAAAGAAGACACATTATAAAACCAATACATTTTTCGCTTTGCTCAGAATCTAAAACTTCATAAAACATAAAGTCTAAGCACAGATTATAATCTGTGGTCTAAGGTTAATATTATAATAACAGCAAACAGCATCGAGATTCGAGATAAATCCTAATTATTATTTTTATTATTATTATTATTATTATTATTATTATTATTATTATTATTATTATTATTATTATTGTTATTATTATTATTATTATTATTATCTATTCAATGAAAAACAGATAACCACAGATATATATATATATCTGTGCAGATAACAGTAGTTCGTGATAATGATATAAACTTTGGGCAACGTTGCCATCACATAAGATACATGTATCGTCGTTAAAATTTTATCTTATCTTATTGTATACGTGTTATCACTTTATCAGTTTTAACTTATAAACACGAGATTTTCAGGATTTAACGTGTTTTTGATTTTTGTACTATTGGCTTACAATATATTAAAATTTTTAAAATTTTTAAAGTTTAATTTCAATAATACCAGTAATTAATAATTATCCTTAGTCAAAACACCTAAACTCGTGACTTTGTGTGTATTATAATGCCACCGAAAAAATCGAAAAAATCTAAACGCAACCAGGATTGGGATGATGATGATAAAGTGGAAGGTAGTTTTTAAACACGATTGACACCATATTTTCATAAAATATAAATTTATAGGAATATAAAATAATCTTTGGAATAATTCTAATTTAGAGATATTTAAGGTTTTGATTGATTTCATTAATTTTTTTTTCGATATTGTGTGTCGCATGTAACACTTCTTTAAAATGAAAACGTTTGTGAAAATAAACATTTTTGGAAGTCATTAATTTTTTAATTATCATCATGTAAAGTTTTTGATGTCTCGTGTGTCACATGTACTTGACACTGTTATGAGTTGTATTCATGAAAGTGATTTTATAAATAATGTACAAGTACAAGTTTATTTTGCGATTTTCCATATTTACAAGTTTGAAGTTTTATTATAATTTATTTTACACTATGGTTAAAGACATGATCTGTCTGACATTTAAGTATTAATAAGAGTTCTGATCCTCAAATGTCATTAAATACAAAACTTTAATATAAAATGTTAATTATTATGGGTGAACATTAATGCTAATTTTTAATTAATTTAATTTATATAATATGCATTAATTAAATGAATGCTAAAATTGCATGCCTTAATGATAATAATTTAAAAACTAGGTATTAATTTCTTCATTTTTGTAAAAACTATAATTGTTTAACTAGTCAAATATATTTGTTCATATATAATAAATCAAACAAACAAACAAGTAACTAAACTTGTATTACATATATCTAATTTTTAATGATGTTTTATTAAAATTGTATATATTCTTTATTATAATATATTTAAACTAATGAAAAAGTATGTACTAAGAAATATTAATTATTTATGTTTTAATGTAGTAGATATTTTGGCTTCTATAGTAAATGATGATATATTATCAGATGAACTACCAAAACCAAAGAGTGGAAATAAGAAAAAAAACAAGAATAAAAAAAAGGATCTAGAGTGGAATAATGAATCCAAAGGTAAAATGTTTTTTATATTATTCAAGAAAGAATTTTAATTTATTAATATTTTCATAAAATAATTACTAAAACAAATAATTTTTTGTATAATCAAGATATTTTAACAGTGGCGAAGCTTGAGTTTGTGACTAGGGTAGACAAATTTTTTTTAGATAGAAATTATATAAATTTAAAATGTGTATTATTTTAACTACACGGGAAACGTCTATTAAATACGTATTATTATTATTCAATGTGAATAAAAATATTATATACAGCCATACAGGTATTATCGAGATGCGGGTAGGTACATTCATAAATTTATGATATAAAATATATTAGTGAGACATGCTTTTAAGAACCCACCACATAGCATATCCCAAAGTGTTGAGAAATAATAAGAGGACTACTTGTATGGATTCTAAGATTTTCAATTAAACTAAAAATATCAACTTTAAACAGCTATAAAAAAAATTTGAGACTTGGAATTTTTCTAATATTTTATCCTGTTAAGTAATACATGAGTATATTTCAGTAAAATTTTCAGTAAAATGTTCAAATCTTAAAACCCAAAACTGCCAATTTTAACTAACATTCTCTTATACGTAAAAACAAGAATTTTACAATATATTCAAAGTCCTATTTTTTTGTAGAAAAATTAATGTATGGTTTCAAATTTTACCACATATTTATAGGACCTATGTGAACATATGATAAAATTTTCAATTATTTTATTTTAAAATTGCCTTAGTTATTGTGAAATATTGAAATCAAATTTGTCGAAACTTCAGTTTTCATGAAAAATGCCGTTTTTTGTTTTTTCGTTATTTTTTGGTCGTTTTTTCTAACGCATATGGTCAATTTTGAGAAAATCAAAAAATGACCTAAATAAAGTATCAAGAACATCCTTTTTCCAGCTGGAAACATACCTATGCTATTCGTGAAAATCGGAGCATTATTTCGGATAGTAAAAGTGTCTTCAGACTTAAAAAAAATCACACATCATTGTAAAACCAATACATTCTTTGCTTCGCTCAGAATCTAAAATATTTATTAAGTTATCTCTTATCTATTACCTATATAAGCTGTAAAATGCCATAAATATCACAGTGTTACTATTATTTTTCTTTTCTATTTATATGTATTTGAATACTAAAATAATATATATGTTAAATAAAATACACTTGTGAATATTTTAAGATATATTTCCTACCCATTTTTAATAATGACTAGATTTTAAATTTTGATATTTTATATAATCATAAATAAAAAAAAAATTCCAATTATTTATTAAAATTATTTATAAATATTAAAAATGTAATTAATGTTATTCCTTTTTTTTTTTTTGTTAGATATTAATAATGATGAAGATATTAATTTACAGGATACTGTTCCATCTGATATAGAAATAGGTTAGTTAAATTATTTCAAACTTAAATATTATTGCTTAAGATATTTTGAATGGATTTTACATAATATTAAGTTTATAAATGTCATGTATATCTACTAATAAAATTGTATATTAATATATTTATATTGGCTTCAATAGTCAATGATGATCCAACATCTGAAGAACTAATAAAACCAAAAAGTGGAAATAAGAAAAAAAAGAAAAATAAAAATAAAAATCTGGATTGGGATAATGAATCAAATGGTAAAATGTTTATTTATAATCAAACAATTTAAAATTTTTGATACTATCAAAAAATAATTTATTAATATAGTTAATCTTTTATATAATCAAGATATTTTAATACTAAAAACAATTGTTAATTTATCTAATTTATATGTTATAAAATGTCTTTAATATCATAGTGTTACTATACATTTTCTTGACTTTTGACTATTTATATATATTTTAATACTGATTGAAACAATATTTTCATTTTATATTTTTAGTAGAAAATATATATTTTAAATTAAATTGGGCATTTGTGTATAATATAATGTATATTTCCTATCTAATGTTAATAATAACTTAGATTTTAAACTTTAACATTTAATGTAATCATAAATTAAAAAAAAAAAAAAAAAAACCAATTATTTATAATTTTTAATATATTAATGTTAATCATTTTTGTTTTTGCTTAGATATTAATAACGATGGAGATTTTAGTTTACAAAATACTGTTCTATCTGATGAAGAAATAGGTAAGTTAAATTATTTTAAACTTAATTATTATTGCTTAAGATATTTTGAATTTTTTTTACATAATATTTAATTTCGATTGATATATATACTAACTAATAAAATTATATTTTGATGTATTTATATATGTACATTGGTTTTAATAGTCAATGATGATCCAACATCTGAAGAACTAATAAAACAAAAAAATGGAAATAAGAAAAAAAAGAAAAATAAAAATAAAAATCAAGATTGGGATAATGAATCAATAGGTAAAATGTTTTTAATATTTATAATCAAACTATTTTAAATTTGAGATACTATTAATAAATAATTGACTAAAATAATTAGTCTTATGGTATTTTATTATAATTTTTTTAATATGAAAAACAATTGAACAATTTTAAATTATCTTAAACAACCTAAATTTTTAAATTTAAATGTAACTACTTATTTAAATATTTATTATATTTTATCAAAATATATTGTATTAATAAAAATGATTTTTATTACCTATTGCTTCTAATGACACTGAAAGGGCTAAATTTATAAATACTAATTATTATTCATAATAAAAAACATAGTATATTAGTATATATTTTTAAAATTGATGTAAGTCTTTTTTTATTTAGATATTGTTAATGATGAAGATATTAGTTTACTGATATCTACTGCTGCTGTTCCATCCGATGTGAATATAGGTATTTATATAGGTTAATTAAAATTTAAATATTAAGACTTAAGGTTCTTGGATAAATTCTACATAATTTTTATTTACAGATATAAATATGTAAATTATTTTTTCTAACATAATGTTACTTTTATATATTTATCAATAAATTTTATTTTATTCCATAATATTTATATATTTTCCTCTATAGAAAATGATGAAGCATCTGACGAACTATCAAAATCAATAATTGAAAATAAGAAAAAAAATAAAAACAAGAATCTAGATAGTGAATTAAAAGGTAAAATGTTTTTATATTTATAATTAAAGTATTTTAATTTGTGATACTATTACTGAATAATTTATTAAAATTAGTATTTTTATATTAAAAATAATTGTTAATTATACACGATTCAGAATAAGAACAGTAGTCGGCGGTCGACTTCTGCGCATGGGCGTGGCGTTGATTTAAGTTGGGTGCCTAGTGACACAACTTTTATGGGAGTGTCGTTTATTCTAGTAATGACAATTAACGTGTTCACATAATTTAAAATACATGGTGCCCATTCAGTATAAGTGCACTATGCGAGAACACGTAAAAACAATCGCGCACAGAGGAATGAACAAATCATATAATATAATACCTATAATATATACACCTACTCGCCACGATTGTAACCCAGCTGTAAGTATCGAATGCAAATTAGTGGGCGCTGTAAGTATCGAATGCAAATTAGTGGGCAATTAGGAAGTGGAAATGTCTAACTGGAAACCGACTACCGCTTTTATTCTGAATAGAGTATAGTTTAAGTATGTTGTAAAAATATCTTAAATAGCAAATTATTTTCTTTATTTTTATTATTTATTAAAATAGATATTTGGAATAATAAATGTATTTTAGAAAATAAAAATATTGTTTGTACCTATTGTTAATTGGACTGATAGGACTCTAAATTTACTATTTAATACAATCATAACTTATAAAGCCAATATAAATCTAAATACTAATTCATTTTAATTTTTAAAATATCAAATATGAAATATAATTAATGATTGTCAAATTTATTTTTCATTTAGATATTAATAATGATGAAGACATTAGTGTACAAGATGCTGTTCCATCTGATGTAAATATAGGTTAGTTAAGTTATTTAAAATTTAAATATTAAGATTTAAGGTATCTGGGATAAATTCTGCATATTTTTTATTTACAGATATAAATATGAAAATCATTTTTTCTAACATTTATTTTTATGTTTTTATAAATAAATCTTATTTAATATCATAATATTTATATATTATCTTCTATAGAGAATGATGAAGCATCTGATGAACTACCAAAATCTAAAAGTGAAAATAAGAAAAAAAATAAACACAAGAATCTAGATAGTGAATTAAAAGGTAAAATTTTTATATTTATAATTTTTTTTTATCAAAAAAGTCCCTTATGTTCTCTGGGGTTGGTGTGTGTATTGCTTTGATTCTGGCTTTATTACATTCCCTGATTGATTTCTTGCATTATCATTAAACCATTTCTTTGTTTTCTTTCTTTGTGCGAGTTGAATAACTTTTTCTGCGGATTCCATTATTGTGGTCTTAATTACATTCCATGATTCTTCAATCTGTTCTTTGTCGAAGCCATCTTCTCTTCCTAGGAGATTTGTCACTGTTTCTTGAAATGTCCGTAATGTTTCTTCGTTTTTTAATTTATCCACATCGTATTTTCCAAGTGTTTTTTTGTTTCTTTTTCCATTCCATGGACATCTTTACTATGAAGTCAATCAGGACTAAGTAATGGTCTGTGTCTACATCTGCTCCTCTGTAACTTTTGACGTTTTTTATAATCGTCTTATGTTTATTTTCTATAAGAACATGATCAATTTGACTACTAAATCTGCCTCGCGGGAAACTTATACTGCTTACTACCATATTCTTACTTATTGCAAAGTTAATTAATCTTATTCCGTTATCGTTGCTTTGGTTGTGTAAGCTATGTTTTCCAATTGACGTTTAGTATGCTTTTTCTTTACACACTTGAGCATTCATATCTCCCAATAATAATTTAATGCAATGACCTGGCATAGCGTCATATACTTGTTCCAACTCTTCATAAAAGGCATCTTTTGCTTCTTCATTTCCTGATTCGGTTGGTGTGTATGTGCAAATCATAATCATGTCTCGGTGATTCATATTGATCGGTATGTAACATATTCGGTCATTAATAGTCTTAAATTGTTTAACCTATGGTATTAGACTATTGTGAACAAGAAAACCCAAACCATTTTCGTGTCTATTTGTTGTTACACCACCAATCCACCATTGAATAATTAGTATTTTTATATTAAAAATAATTGTTAACTTGTTTAAGTATGTTGTAAAATATCTTAAACAGCAAATTATTTTATTTTATTTTTATTATTTATTGAAATAGATATTTGGAATAATAAATTTATTTTAGAAAATAAAAATAGTATTTGTACTCATTGTTAATTGGACTGATATGAATCTAAACTTAATATTTAATACAATCATAACTTATAATATATAAATGTAAATACTAATTAATTTTTAAAATATCAAATATGAAATATAATTAATGATTGTCATATTTATTTTTTATTTAGATATTAATAATGATGACATTAGTTTACAAGAACCTGTTTCATCTAATGTAGCTAATACAGGTTAGTTATTTATGACTTCTTTATTAAAACTTAAGGTATCTGGAATGGAATCTATATAATTTTTGTTTTATAAAAATTAATATAAAAATTTTTTTTTCTAACATAATTTTACTTAAATATATTTCTTAATAATATTTTATTTAATGTTTTAATATTTGTATATTATTATTCTATATAGAAAATAATGATGAAGCATCTGATGAATTACCCAAATCAAAAAGTGGTAGTAAAAAGAAAAACAAGAATAAATCAAAAGGTAAAATGATTTTTATAATTAAAACATTTTAATTTGTAATTGTTAAGTATAGCAATACATCATTTTTTTGAAGAAATATATATCCAGATAGACCCAAAGGATATACACAAATAAAACTTATTAATAGGTATAAATAATAAAATTAAAATTGTAGAAAATGTTGTTTGGTAATAATAGGCACAATTGTGCGTTTGGTAACAATATGCATAATTGTATGTTTGGTACTGGATATGAAGGGGTGATTTTTAAAAATAAACGAATATAACAATAATTTAATAAATTTTGTATTAAAAATTTAATACGAAAATAAGAAATTAAAAAATCATGAGATGGAATCTTTAAAACCGTTCAGCAGTACAATGGTCTAGAGTTGTACATAATCTACCTAATATTATATCTTAACATTCAGGTCACTCTAATAACAACAGTAAAAAAAATTCATGTAAATGACGGTAGTACAGTACTGATTGTAGGATCGATGATGGTAACGAACATAAAATCTAGACAACCTTGAAGACCAGCACAATGTGAACCTATGGTAGATATTGATGACAACGTCCAATGTATGGTTATGATGTGAGGTTAATGAACAAAATTACAATATAAATAAAATGAAACTATAGGCTCGCCTAAATCTTTTGAACATAATTTCTTTTAAATAAATATATAGGTGTGACATTTATTAGACGAACAAAAATTAATATAAATAAATAGTTCACACTAAACATTTGTATACAAAGTATTCAAAATCACAAGAATATATATAACAAAAATAATAATTACAAACAGGGATACTAATATTGAATAATTTACTAAAATAGTTGGAACTTTTTATATTATAATCAACATTTTTTGATATTAAAAACCACTGTTAATTTGCTTCATTATGTTAAATTAAAGAAAGTTATTTTTTTTTTAATTTAAATTATTTATTCAAATGGATATTTGTAATAATAAATTTATTTTAGAAAATAATATTCCTACCTATTGTTAATTGTTTAATAGGACTTTAAATTTGACATTTCATTCAATCATAAGTTACAAGGTCAATATAAATATTATTTTATATGATAAATCATTACATTTGTGAAAATGATTTAGAGCAAAGTTCATCAGAGAATATATGTACTGATTAAAATTTTTATATTTATCAGCCTCTACATTTAATAAAAATAATTATATTATATTAAATTGTATTATATTAAAAAATCATATAACCCTTCTAAATTAGTTACCTATATACCCAAATCTGATAGTACTTCGCTCAAAATCGTATTTCGAATGTAATGATTTATCATTGCAATCAAATGTTAATCAAAATTCAACACTCCACTTTATACTTATATTCCTTCAACACCAGTATCCCTTCCCTTGCTTTTTAATTTTTAAAATACTAATTATGAAATGTCATTTCATTTTCATTTTTATTTTTCATTTAGATATTAATCATGATCATGAGTTAAGTTTACAAGATCCTGTTTCATCTGATGTACTCGTAGCTGATATAAGTTAGTTTGATTTATTTAGGATGTATATTAATACTTTTGTAACATACATAATATTTATTTTACAGAATTAAATAAATTAATTGAGAATATGAATATTGAGAATATTGTACCAGATGTGTCCAAGAATAATACAAAATCAATCAAAAATGTTAATGACGAAAACAATTTAACAACAGTTTTATCAAATTCTTTGGAATGTAATATACAACAAAATGACAATGTCCATTTGGAATCTAAAATATTGAAAAATCATAATGATATTGGTATATAGATATTTTTAGAATATTATAAATTATTAAATTAATAATTAAATACAAAATAATTTAAAATAATTAGTTGAATCAGGAAATAAGAATGCTGAATTAAACTCTAAACCATTTACAATAGAAAAACTTTCACACAAGGAGAAAAAAAAACTGAAAAAAAAAGTTAGTATTAATAATATTAATAATAATAGTTATACTATATATTTCTCTTTGAGTTTGTAAGTTCAATCAATATTTTTTCATTATTATTTGAATTCTTCAGTTAGAGTATCAAAATCAAATGGAAACATTGACAAAGAAAGGAGGTCAGGGTCATAGTGAATTAGAAGCTAATTTTTCAGTGTCACAAATACAAAAAACAGCAAATCAGTTAGCGGCCTTAGAACATGCGGTTGATATAAAGATTGATAGTTTTAGCATTGCTGCTAAGGGTCAGGATTTATTTGTTAATGCCAGTTTGTTAATTGCTAATGGCCGCCGTTATGGTTTAGTTGGGCCAAATGGGTATATTTAATATAATTTGTTTTTCATAACTCTTATTATTTTTAAAATTATTTAAATTTTATATTACAGTCATGGTAAAACAACATTACTTAGGCACATTGCAGAACGACTATTTGACATTCCACCTGCTATTGACATTCTATACTGTGAACAGGAGGTAGTTGCTGATGAAACTCCTGCAGTAAATGCTGTACTTCGGGCAGATGTACGATGTACCGAGCTATTAGCAGAATGTAAGAAGTTAGAAGAATCACAAGAAAAAAATTGTTCAGATGATATTACAGACAGATTGAATGAGGTTAGGAATTATTGCATAAACATATTATAAAATTGATAATAAATAAAAAATAGCTAAGTATATTAAACTTTTAAAAAAATTATTACTTTACTTTATTTTATTTACATAAAATCTAATAGGCTATTTTTTTTTTATATATTATTTTTATTGTTACATTACTGTTTTGAATTACGTTTTTTTAGACATTTTGAATGATATAAGAATGAATTCTTATAGTCACTAAATGATCTAAAATTCCTATTCTAATTTCAGTTGAATTTTGTTTATTTTAATACTCTGTTAAGGCTCTAGATAATAAGTTATTAATTATCACATTATACAATGGGTTATAAAAATAAATAATTAATAAAATTAAATATGAGTTAATTAAAGTTATGATTTATATGTTATTATACAATCAGTGCCGGCGCGAGGGGTGTGCAGAAAGTGCAATCGCACAGGGCCTCGCACTTATGGGTCGCTTTTGAGGCCTCGCATTTTTATGAGGTACCTCCCAAAATTATCAACAATTTAATTAAAAATTCCGATAGCTTCTGCAGGGGCAGAAAGAAGCTTTTCTAAATTAAAGTTAATAAAATATTTTCTAAGAAATATAGTTTGTCACAATTATTTAAATTAGCTGGTTTAGCAATAATTGCCATAGAAAGTGAAATTGGGGACAGTTTAAACTAAGAAAATATTCTAGATACTTTTGCGGCACAGAAAGCAAGAAAATTTTTTTTTTAATTTAACAATTATATATAGTTGCCATTATAAGTTTATTATTTTGTTTTTTCTGTTAATCAGTTTTTAGTTTCAGTAATAATAGGTATGTTTATTAATTAACTTCATTTTAATTTTTTTTTTTATTTTCAATTCAATAAATCATGGAATCAGACTGTGTAATATATTATGTAAAATTATAAATGTTACTATTATATAAATGTGATGAAAATATAAAATACACGTATTTAATAAAAATTAAAAAAAAAAGAGCTGATACTGCTGCCGCATAGGATACAGGTGTGCGAATCATAGCCTTTAATTTTAATTAGAATTTCAATGCAATGACAAACCATTGCATTCGAAAAAACGATTCTGAGCAAAGTTCAGTCAGATTATAATTTTCGTTTGAACTAAAAATATCAACATAAAACAGCTATAAAAAAAAAAATTGAGATTAGAGATTATTCTAATATTTTGATATTATTTTAAGTCATATTTAAGTAGACTTCAGTAAAATTTTCATACCTTAATCACTAAAATTGCCAATTTTATCAAACATTATATATGTAAAAACGAGAATTTTACGAAATATTCAAAGTCCTATATTTTATAGAAAAATTAACGTAACGAATCCAAAATTTCACCACATATATATAATAACTATGTCAACACCCAATTAAATTTTCATGTCTCTATCTTAAAAATTGCTTGAGTTATCGTGAAATATTAAAATCGAATTTGTCGATATTTCAGTTTTTCGTGAAAAATGCCGTTTTTTCGTCGTTTTTTCTACCGCTTGGGGCAATTTTGAGAAATTCGAAAAATGACCTAAATAAAGTACCAACTACATCCAAATACTATCGGAAACATATGCTATTCGTGATAATCGGAGCATTATTTCGGGTCATTTAAGTGTTTTCAGACATAAAAAAAAAGACACACATCATTGTAAAACCAATACATTCTTCGCTTCGCTCAGAATCGAAAATGTTTTTTTTATATACAAAGCAAAAAAATTTTAAATGTGTATATCTACGAATAAAATATAGTAATTCAGATTTAGGTTCGGTGCAGTGGCGTTTTTAGGATTTTGTCAAGGGGGGGGATAAAAATTTATTAAGTGGTCACAAACTCGAATATGATTCCCCGACCCCCGCCTAACCACCAAAGTTACCAGCAAATAATGTGCCAATTAATTTTTTTTACATTTATATCAGTTTCTACTCTCTATACGTTCAATATAAATAATTTTACTGAAATTTCAACTTTAAACACCTATAAAAAAATTGAGTCTTGAGATTTTCCTCATATTTTAGAAATTAATTAAGACATAATATAATATCAGTATGCTTTAATAAAAATTTTCCATATTTTTTAGCCTTTCTATTAATTTTTATTGTAAAAACTAAAAGTATTAAGAAATAATAAGAATAATATTCGTATAGATTGGAAGATTTCCGTTTAAGGGCGTTGGATACCACCTTATGTTTTAGTCATTTTAGACCAATAAGCCAGACAAAATTAAAGATACTTATAATATTCCAATTACAATTTTGTAAACAAATTTAAAATCGTTGATTACTCTTCTATGACTTTTAGGAAACAGAAATTTTATATTTTGATTATAAATAATTTAAAAACATACTTTAAATTTTTAAAATTACTTAAATATAATTTCAAATTTTTGATGGGAATAAATGTTTATATCAGAAATTTACTTCCTAGAAAACATAGTAAACAAATCAATAAATTTATTACTTTTTACAGATCAGAAAACTTTTTTTTTTTTAATATGTGAAATTTTGTCTAGCTTTTTCGTCTTCATAGATGTAAAGTAACAAAATAAATATTTTGTTCATAATAATAAAAATACATGTGCATGCGAGTGCGAGAATAATATTATCTCTTTGTATGAATATAATGATAATGATAATGATGATAATGCTCACTCACACTAATAATCGTTTATTACTAACACAAAGCACATTAAAAATAAAATTGAACCAAAAATTGCCTATATAATACTCCTTTAATACTGTGTGTATCCAACGCCCTTAAACTAAAAATATCAACTTTAAACAGCTATAATAAATTGAGAGATTGAGACTTTGGGTTTTTCTAATAATTTGATATGATGTTAACTAATATGTAATGTGTAGTTGTAAATATACACTAGTAAAATTTTCAGGTCATAATGCCAAAAATTGCCAATTTTATCAAACATTATATACATAAAGACAACATTTTTTTGAAATATTATAAAGCCTATATTTTGTAGAAAAATTAACGTAACGGTTCCAAAATATTACCCCATATATATAATTTCTATGTGAATAACCACTAAAATTTTTAAGTCTCTAACTTCAAAATTGCCGAAGTTATCGTGAAATATTTAAATAGAATTTGTCAAAATTTCAGATTTTGGGAAAAATGCCGTTTTTTCGTCATTTTTTACGTTGTTTATTCTACCACTTAGGGTCAATTTTGAGAAATTCAAAAACCTAACCTAAATAAATTACCAAATACATCCACTTTCCAACAGGAAACATACTTGTATACTATTCATGAAAATCGGAACATTATTTCGGGTAGTAAAAGTGTTTTCAGGAAAAAAAAATTAGAATCTAAAATAGTATTTAATATGATGGCTATAATTATTAACATATTTTACAGCCTTTGGGGGAATTGATCCCCTCGATCCCCCCCGTAAATACGCCACTGTTGCAATTGGTAGGTAAAACCCCAAATATTTGAATGAAAAGTGTGTAATAAACTAATAAACTACGAATAACTATAACAACTATAATGTTTTGACTAAAAATACTTATTCAACTTCAATGTTATAATGAAATATATCAATATTGTGATAATTTTATTCTGTAATTCTGTAATATTACATAATACCATAAAAATAAAATTAACTATTTAATAAATTGGTGAATATGTATAAAAAAAAAAAAGGCCAAGGGAGGGGATCTATCCCCCATATCCCCCCCCGTAAATACGCCACTGGTTCGGTGCCTAGCGTTTATAATTTGCAAGGGGATGCAAATCATAGCGCATACAATGTGTATACAATGTTAGTAATGCATAGTACTTACTTTCTTTGAGCGAAGCAAAAAATGTATATGTTTAATGATTTATCTTATTTTAATGTCTGAAGACATTTTGGACTTGAAATAATGATCTGATTTTCACGAATAGCATATTTTTCTGGTTAGAAAGTGGATGTTGTTGGTACTTTATTTAGATCATTTTTCGAATTTCTCAAAATTGACCATATATACTTGGAAAAACAACCAAAAACTGATAAAAAAATAGAATTTTCCTAGAAAACTAAAATTTCGACAAATTTGATTTCAATATTTCACTATAACTCAGGCAATTTTAGATTCTGAGCGAAGCGAATTCAAACGTTTTCGAATGCAATGGTTTATCATTGCATTCAAATTCTAATTAAAATTAAATACTACCTACACACCTATATCCCTGCGGCAGAAGTATCATCTCGTCTTTTTTTTCTTAATAATATTTGATAAAATTCAAAAGTTGGCACTTTGGGTTTAGTGTTTTATGGTTTCAAAATTTTATTGAAGCTTTATCTTATATAGTCTTAAAATTTATTATTATTACAATATTACATATTGATTTTAAAATAATGGTTTATTCAGAATTTTGCAGTCTACTTATTTTTTAAATTATAGAAATTTGAAATTTAGTGATTTACAATATTGATCAAATAACTTATTTTATTACCTTTAATCAAATCTGTTTTTGTAATTAATATGATTAGTAGTGAGATTAGTTTCACATTGTATTTGTATAATTTTTTGATACTTCAGGTTTAAAATTGTAATTTAAAAAGCCATATCTGGGTAAACTTTAGTAATTTGTATATATTTTTTTAGTCACTAGCATAATATTTGTATATTATGTGTTGATATATATAAATATAAAATATATATAATATATATGAATCATTTGAATTTCTTTGTGGAAAAATATAAAAAACATTATTTTTTGAGTCTTGATTCTATATTGATTTATGTCCTTAAATCAGTTAAATATGCCTAGATTAGTTTGATTGGATGTTTATTGATAGTATTGTTTAATACATAATGTTTACCGTGATATATTGATATGGATATCTAATATAAAATTATATTTACACTTTTACACTGTAGAATTTTACCGTTAATATATTTTCATAGGTATACGAAGAACTTAAGGCAATTGGAGCTGATTCTGCTGAACCACGTGCTAGACGAATACTGGCTGGTCTTGGATTTTCTACATCTATGCAAAACCGTGCCACTAAAGATTTCTCAGGAGGTTGGAGAATGCGTGTTTCACTTGCAAGAGCTTTATTTTTAGAACCCACGTTGCTTTTATTAGATGAACCGACTAATCACTTAGATTTAAATGCTGTTATTTGGTTGGACAAGTAAATTATTTTTATTATTATTATCATTATTATTACTTTGACTACAAATCATTATATTTATTATAAAATACATTACTTTACATAATATAAAAATCATACTATATTATACTATAATCATATTATTTAATTACAGTTATTTGCAAGGATGGAAAAAGACACTTTTGGTTGTGTCACATGACCAGAGCTTTTTAGACAATGTATGTAATGAGATTATACATTTGGACCAAAAACGTTTGTTTTATTATAAAGGCAACTTTAGTATGTTTAAAAAAATGTATTCTCAAAAGAAAAAAGAAATAATTAAGGAATATGAAAAACAAGAAAAGCGAATTAAAGAAATGAAGAGTCAAGGTCAATCTAAAAAGCAAGCTGTTAGTAATAAATAATGATTATTATTAAATATTAAGATTTTACAAACTAAAAACACATTAGTGATAATATAAATTATACTGAAAATATATTATTACAGGAAAAAAAACAAAAAGAAGTTTTAACTAGAAAACAAGAGAAAAACAGAGGTAAAGCCAGCAAAATGGATGATGATGAGAATGCTGAACAAACACAGCTGTTACAAAAACCACGAGATTATAATGTTAAATTTTCATTCCCAGATCCTAGTCCATTACAACCACCCATACTTGGTTTGCATAGTAAGTCATTTTAAATTCGTTTTCCTAATCATCATTATTATAAATAAAACATATTTATAGATGTAAATTTTGGATATCCTGGTCAAAAGCCTTTGTTTAAAAACGTTGATTTTGGAGTAGATCTTAATTCTCGAGTAGCTATTGTAGGTCCTAATGGTGTAGGTAAATCAACATTTCTCAAATTGTTAACTGGGGACTTAGAACCTACGGTCGGCGAAATGCGCAAGAATCATCGTATGGTAAGTAACATTACGTTAAATGTAGTGTAAATAATTTCAACATAAACACGCAAAATCTATATAATTTTGTAGAAACTGGGAAAATTTGATCAACATTCAGGTGAACACTTGACAGCAGAAGAAACGCCTGCTGAGTACTTAATGCGTCTGTTTGATCTGCAATATGAGAAAGCACGTAAACAACTGGGTACATTTGGGCTAGCCAGTCATGCTCATACTATTCGCATGAAAGACTTGTCTGGTGGACAGAAAGCACGTGTCGCTTTAGCTGAACTTTGTTTAAATGCTCCAGATGTTATCATATTAGTAAGTTATAATGTTGTATAGAATTTTAATTAAAAAAAAAGTCTTTTTATAAAAATAAAAATTGGCAATTTTACTGTAATTAATAATACAAATTATCTTTGTAAAAATTTCAATTTAAAAAAAAATATTGATGATAAAAAACTGAAGTTATAAGTTAATTTTTTATAAATTTTTGAACTTAATAAAAATATAGTAATTGAATTTTTCACTAAATAAGTTTAAGAAGCTATGAAAATGTTACTTTGTAAAAAGTAAAATAATAATAAATAAAAAATATTTTTTTTTTTAGTAGGGGCTTGGGGCTTATGTTAAAATATTTATTATAAATTTTAAGTTAACAACATTTTGGAGTTAGAAATATGTATTTATTATAAAAAAGGTTTATCAAAAAAGTTATATCTTTTAAATACATAAAAATACATTTATTTATGTTACATACTGCAATTATTAGACAAAAACATGATATTTTTTCTATATTATTTTTTGTTTTATGAATATTATTTTTTCAAAAATCACTGTAGATTGAGTACAACAAGAGATCTTTTAAAAACATATAATTTTTGTTATATCCTTTAGATTATTGTGACTATGAAGGTCTACTTTAACATATGTAAACAAAATTTTTAATGATGACATTTAGAAAGATACACAGACACTCATTATTATTATATATCTTTATTTATAAAATTACTACTCTGTTAGTAAAAATAATTGGTATAATAATTTATCTGTTTTTATTATAGGATGAACCTACGAATAATTTGGATATTGAATCAATTGATGCGTTAGCCGAAGCAATAAATGATTACAAAGGAGGTAAGTAATAATAGATTAATATAAACATGGATGATTTTTACAATCTATTTTTTATATAAACACACACATACATATATAAAAATTCTATCTCATATTTGTAATTATATATATAATTAAGAATATAATATGGTATTCTCAAAGTTAATTAAAAATATGTGATAGAATTTTTAAATTTAATTAGTTTAGTCTAAATATCACCAAAATCTCAATATAAATATAAATAAATAAATAAATATTTCACCAAAATAATCTAAATATAGAATTTATAATTTTTTTTTAAATTATATAAAAGTTGTATGTATACCAACAGCGGTTATACATACAATATAGCTTTTATTACATACCTGTAGGCTATAATAAAACTTATATAGAAATGTAGGATTATATTACTTAAACTAGATAAAAATGTTAGACAATTGTCAGTCACAATTACTTTTAATTGAGAATGAGTAAGTATTGAACTGAGTATGAACTGATACATTTTATGGCTTATTATAATATAACATAAAAAAATTGTAATTCTAAATATAATATGTTGATTATTTTGTTACATTTTTCAAGACATTTTTGTTTAAAATAAACCATAATCAATTAATAATTCTTTTTATATATTTCCAAAGTTTTAATTTTAATTAAAATACATTTATTTGAATAAAAATAAAACTTTTTATATTATATTATATATAATACATACAAATTAAAATCCTATTAATGTTTAAATGTAAACTAAACTACTTTTTTAAGGTGTCATAATTGTATCGCACGACGAACGACTAATCCGTGAGACAGAATGTACATTGTGGGTTATCGAAGACCAGACTATCAATGAAGTTGATGGTGACTTTGATGATTACAGAAAGGAACTTTTGGAGTGCCTGGGTGAGGTGATCAACAGTCCAAGTATCGCTGCCAATGCAGCAGTTGAACAATAATTACAAAGTAATTTTAATAAATAAAATTGTTTGTATTTATTTAAATGTTTCCTTTGTCTGGCAAGTGTGGACACCTGATGAGATCCCCAAAATTATAATGTTATTGTTGACGTATAATATGTTAATATTATTGTCATCAAATAATGTAACATTTTTAATTCTTATTTACGTGCCTTGTTTAACACAATATATATATATGAATAAAATAATGCTAGAAGTATAATAGTGGAAGTTATTTAATAATACATTTTTATTTTTTAAAGAAATGATAATTTCATTTTCTAGCATGTTCCTTTACCAAAAACATGTGTAAACATTGTTGATTGAATAATTATATGGTACTTATTATGTAATATAATGTTAATAATTCATATATACCAGTGTCAAATTGTAGGTAGGTATACAGATATAAATCATCAATAAAAAGAAAAGAAAATCTATTTTTTTTTTTTGTGTGTGGAAGGACCTTTGTTATTGTATGCACATTATAATTTACATGATCATAAAGGTAATTGTATTAAATTCTGAACAAAGTGAAGAATATATTAGTTTTACAATGTGTATTTTATTTATTTATTATTATTATTATTATTATTATTTTTGTATATAGACATTTTTTAACTAGAAATAATGCTCAGATTTTCATGAATAGTATATAATTATAGTAGAATAGTGGATGTAGTAGTATTTTATTTAGGTCATATTTCTCAAAATTAAACATTGAATTGTAGCATGAAAAACTAATAAAAAATGATGAATATCTGGCATCAAGGAACTGAAATTATGATGAAATAAATTTAAATATTTTACAATAACTCATGCAATATTGAATTTATGAACTTGACTTGGGTGTTGAAATAGATACTATAGTAGGTGCATAATAAAATTTTGGAATTTTTAAATTAATATCTCAATTAAATGATGATTTAAATGTATTTTAATCAATTGTGAAAATTTAATTAGTATCTATATTATCTGACTGAACTTCATTCAGAATCATTTTCTGAATGTAATGATTTATTTATTTATGACATTCAAATTTTAATCAAAACACAGCACTATCCCCCCTCCACACCTCATAAGCTCTTCTTTTTACTTGGTTTTATATAATTATTAATTTTTCATGTTTATTAGTAATTACTAGAAAATAGCAAGATTTTTAGATTATATATTTTAATTTTCAAAAATGACCTTGTTAGAAATGAAATCGTATTTCACTAGAAAAGTCCTTCACAGCCATTTATTTATTTTACGTTCAATATTTTTATTTAGTTCCACGCAATAAATACTAAATTCTTTTGTACTTAAGTATATATATTATATTATATTATATTATATTATTCATAAATTATAATAATACCTGGTGATCGTTACCAAACTCAAACTTTATAGATGTTACAATTATATAACTTTATAGGCACAATTTAAATTATTTGGGGTAGCTAAAATTTTAACATACGAATGGGAGGTATATCTTCATACAATACACATTTGCCAATGTACAGGCTATACCATAGAACATTTTGTGAGCTACTCAAGCCCCCTTATTTGCGCTTATTTTTAACATTTTTAATGTCATGAACTCGAGACTCATGGGGGTTTTTGCATTCCTCTCTTAAAATATAAAAAATGCCCATCAAGCGCGCTCGCAAAGGTGCCATTCCCATTGCCCCCCTGGAGTTTTTATACCAATACTAAAAAAAAAAAAAAAGGTTAATAAATCTACAATCAAAATAATAATATTACGAAATTACGTAGGTATTGATAAAATATATTATGTATTTATGTGGTTATAAAAATACGTAATTCACTTCTAATTTCATATTAATGTTCGATAATATTTTAAAAATAAATGAGAAAATGTGGCCGTTGTAGCTTTTTGAGGCAGCCGTATGAAATATATTTTTCAATATTATTACTCTTATTATAATTAGAAATTATAGTCTGCAACGACACGTTTGATAAAACGGGACATTTTGGTGTTCCGAAGAGAGTTATCGGGACAACGGGACAAATAGTGAAAATAAGGAACGTCTGGCAACCCTATAGGTATATAATCTAAATTTACACGAGTGTTTTGTTCTGCAACTTGTAATAGACGCGCGATAACGTAATAACTGCTATGAAAATAGATACGATTACCTTCAAATTTGTAAATGTATATATAATATATACCTATGTAATGTTTATTAATTATAATTATAAATAATTCAATCGCTTTGTTTTAACAATTATTAATTTGCCCCTAGTGGGATTTTATCCTGCGAGTGCGCTTGTGCCCATATAAATTTATAACTATAATAATATTACTACGTTTTATATCAAACCATTAAATCTGGATTAAGTAATATAAATCTTGGATTTGTGTCTGTTTAAATCGTAACCATCAACATCGATGGTAGGTATTTAGAGTAATCTATGTTTATATCGTATTATCTTAATAATAGTATTTAAAAAATAATATATTTAAATTATAAATTATAATTGAAGAAAACTGAAAACTTAATTTACTTATTTACACCGGTAAAATTAATCGGATTAAGTCAATCAGTCCGAATCAAGATATGGGATTGATTTACTAATGAGATCACTTTAATTCTATACGTTTTCACCATCATCTCTTTTGTTTTAATCTAACTAAATATAAATTAATAACCTCGATGTAAATGTACTTATTAGATATCCAATTTGAATAATAAAAAATGTATAATTTTTTATAATGTATGTTTATTTTCAAACATTTTATTTTATTATTCTCGTAAACATAATTTTTTATCTTTATATTGGCAAATATTATAAGTAGGTACATTTAATTTCGATTTTATATGCCAAATTTCTTTCCATGTTCAATACACTCAGGTTAATAAAACATTGCTGGAACATATAGTACTTCTTAGTACTCAACCAATTACTAATAATAATAGGTCGGTACTTATAAGTAGGGCTCAGATTTATTTGTATACCTATATACATATTTTTACTGTGACTAGGTAATTAAATTTATGTAAGTGGTAAATTCGTTTCAAATGATTTATAAATTATAATAAAATAAGCTATACTTGAACTTTATTATATTACATATTTTTACATATATTTCACCATAAAAACAATTTCAATACGATAATATTGTCTTGAAAATTATTAATTAAAAAAAAAAAAAAAAAAATGTATTGAATTGATTGTGGTTCATATTGGCGATAATTCTAAAATAGAATGAATGAAATGGTAGGTATATTATTTTATCAAATGTACTTATTTTTACTATTATAATAATAATTCATTTTACAAAACCGAACTGCACTGTCTATCTGTGTTTAGTTAGGCGGTTCTCATAACAATGTATAAACATTTATGAAAAAAAAAAAACACTGCCGGTAGGTATATATAATATACTTTCACATTGGTCCATGTGATATAATAATAGTTGTTTGGGTCATGGGTATATAAACAAGAGTGCAGCGGCCGCGGTGATGGCGACGAATCGTCCTTATAACATGCGCATATGGTACTTTCACCGAAAGATATACCTAGGTATTGGTATGGTATAGGTATCTACAAAGTCCATTCCGAATTCTATAGCCGACACCGGTATACGTAATAATATTATTGTATCGTACGAAACTGCTTAACGTTACTGCAACTCGTTTAGTGTTACAGAAAAAAAAAAAAAAAAAAACAATGTTTTTTCAATAATAAATTATACGACAATCGGACAATATTTACGTCTCGCGTCATCAGCGATCCGCCGTCGTCCAAACGCCATCGTTGGCAAAAACCTCGTTGAACTCTCCACGGCCGCCGCCGCGGCGAATGTTGTCGCGGTTTCACTTTTTTCTTCTATAGTGTTATTCGTCAGTGAACGGTGTTTGTGTAAATACCTGGCACGCGGTTACAAGTAAGTACACACGGTTGTTCTTGTTATATTATATTATAAGTGTCGATAAATATTCTTTTTTTTTTTCTCCGTCGACCCCGACCCGAAGGGAATCGTCGACAATTTAAACTAACTAAAAAAAAAAAAAAAAAAAATTCAACGCGATCTTTCAGATCGCCAAACACCGCTTGCCACATGCGTTCACGTTCTGCAGGAGAACACTCGCGGTTAGGTTACAACTCCGGACCGGAAATCGTCTCGCCAAGTCTTTATACCGGCGAGTAACCATTACCGAAGATTATATTTACCAGTGGTGTAACCGTGGTTGAACACGAGCAGCACTTGGGAGGTTTATTTTCAATCCGTTATAGTGCTTCTGCTCGCATATATGCCATCCCAGTCGACCGCACTTAACGAGTTCGGCATGCATTCTTCGTCTGACGTTTTTCATTCGCCCACTGCAATGGTGAGGTTTATTTTTTTTTTTTTATTTATTTCCCCTAATTACATATTTATGTTAACCCGCATTCGGCATTTACTATATCCTCGTTCGTCTAAAGACAGCGGGGAATATAATAATGTTGCAGTTAGAAAAATAAAATATATAAATAATAATATCGTAAAGTTGAACTTTAAGATTTCGAGTTTAAAATATATCAAATCAAGTTAAGGAGGATTTTTCTCGTTTTTATTAATATCCGCAATTTGACAATTGATGAAGTTACGCATATATTTATTATTTAAAAAACTCATAATCATAAATAACTTGGTTATCAGGAAATATTTTACAAAAGTTCGTGAGAAAATATCGAAAATGTTTAAAATTTAAATAGTCTTATTTAATTTTAATACGCTTCAAAGTCCTGCGTGGGTGGCCTTGATTTTAGATAATATGTAGAGTCGTAGTTGTCATTACTAATGAAATGTAATTAAAAATAAATATTTATTGTTTTTAATAATAGAATAATAGGTATACTTGGATTCGTTTAATTTTAAACAATAATCAACTGATAGGCTATGACTATTGATATGACTGGTTATCAATAATATCAATATAATCAATCATTAATGGTACTTATAAATAATAGTATTTACTATCTACTTATATTATACAATATTATACAATATAATACAAATAGGTACTTACTAAAATAATTACCATAATGATCGTCAATTCCAAAATTACCATTAATTTATTCTTTTTATAATAATTACTACCGAATTTGTATTAACTTATTTAGGTTAATAATAGCTTGCTCTTATTTTTCCACTACCTATATAAGAAATTATTTTTATTTAATTCTAAAATATAACAATGACAAATAGTACTGGATTAATTTTTATTCATCGCGATTAAAATATTTGACTTTATAGTATACCTAAATGTTTTAAATTTAATTAAATAATAAAACAAAATTGTATAATATACCTACTACTTAAAGCGGTTAATTAATCTGTATAAAGTATAATCATACGGATACTTAAAATAATGATAATTTTTTATTAAAGTTTTTTTTTTGTTTTTTAAATTTCTCAACCAAATTTATTTCACTTAAAACTGTTAAAAGTTAAATATCAGTTTTTCCGATAATAGTAGTAAAATAATATTAAGCAAAGGTATATGAGTTACGGGTATATAATATTTTCTCTCAACATTTCAAAATTTGTTTTATACATATTTTATATTGTGATTGACAATAATATGAGAGTTGGCCTATAATTGCTAATACAATATTTATGTAGGAAATATTAAATAATACAAGAGTCAAGGATGTATCGCATTATTTATGATAAAACAAATACGAGTATATAATATAGGTACATATTAATTTGTCCATAATAATATAATATATATAATTAATAAGGTATAATATATAACTATTTAAATTAAAATTGTATTATTAAAATGTGTATTGGGTACTGTACACATTAAATTATTTAATTTTAAATTATTTAAATTAAATTATTGTATTAAATAATAATATTGATTATTAATTATTTTATTAATATTACAACTACTACGAAAATACGATAAAAACATGATACCACGAATTAAGATATTATATCTAGTACACAATTATACCACTAGTGTGCACTATAATATATTTAAATTTATTTAAAAAAATACTATACGTACGTACATACATAATAATATTATGACGTTTATGCTGAAAATATAACTTTGGTTTGGCATGCGTACGGGTACGGGGGAATTATTTGATTCATTTGTTATTGTTTAGATTTCATAATATTATGTAAATACGAATAAACATTACAAAATACTATATTTTAAAAGGAAAAATACTATCAAGAAATTATTGTTATCGATTAAATTTAAACGTCTTGCTTCATAGCGATGTACGAATGTAATAAATAATAATATAATATGTAGGTACCTACCTAAAATGTGCATATTCTATAATCTATATAAATTCTAAAAAAAATAATTTCCATATTTTTAGTGGGTAGTGGGTACTAATAATTAAATAATTAATATATATATATATATATATATATATATATATATATATTTATATATTAGTTCATTATTAAATTTTAATGGTAGGTATCTCACATTTTTTTTTACATAGGTTACCTAGCATAGGCGTGCGCAGATTTCAAATTTAGAGGCAGCATAAAATAAATTCAGCCCATTTTTTGAAAAAATCCAGCCCATAATTTAATTTATTTTATACCTACTTAATTTAAGGTATCACAATTATATTTAATCGTGTGTTGTTTAAAAAATATTTCATTGATTAAAACGAATTTTTTACAAATCTAATGTAATTTAAGTATGAAAATTTAATTTATCAATGATGAAATGTAATAATTAGCAGTCCAAAAACAGATATTCAGGGGCAGCATCTGCACGCCTATGTCTATGAGTATATTATATATACAAAATTTAAAATAACTTCCGAGAAATATAATATATATGTTAATGGTTAATGTACAATAATTATTATAATATTCACATATTTTAGAAATCGTTTCATTTAAATAAGTAAATTATAATTTTAGAACGATTACCGCCTATAATACTATATTATATTGTATACTTACGATCTATACCTCTATCTATATGGCCATATAATTTTTACTTTTGTAAATATTGTCATTATTGTTTTATGGAATCTGTTCTAGGTAATTGTTTTACTTCCTCTTGTTCTTAATTATTTTATGACTGTTGTTAGATCATATTATTATTATTATTATTATTATTAAAATACTGGAAATAAAAATTTTCAAAATTTTGCTTCCCACCATTTGGACGGCCACTAAATCTGTCACTGGGTCATTCTCATTAGTTTATATTCTTTCAATAGTTTCAATTCATGACATTTTTAAATCAATTTGAAAAAAAAAATGACAACCAATTTTATCACAGATAAAGTAGATATTAGGTATATAATATATATATAATAATGATGATTAGCCATATATAGGCTTATAAATATAGCATATTTATATCATATTCATATATCTTTAGTTTAAATATGTTTAACGCTTCATCTTAATTCCTATAATATGATACGATATTAATATATTATATATTATTCTATTGGAATGTTGATAATTTATTGTTTTTTAGGTTTATCTTATCGATTTTGATTCACCCGTCGCCGTGACATACTTTTTTTTTTTTTTACCAATTTGTGTTTAAAAATATTATATAATAATTTCCAGCACCTATATATAATATTTGTTTATTAATTTATTATTGGTACTCATACTAATCACTAATATGCATATAAACAACTTTTTATGATATATTATTATTGATTGTTAAGTAGTAACAAATATAACAAATATAGCAAATATAGCAAACGTTTTTATATTTCACGTAACGCAATAATTTTCGTATCCTTGTATCATTTAATTACTATATTATTTAATTTTTAATTTATTAACAATACTATTTACCGTTTGACCTTAGTTATTTCAAAGTAAAATTATTAAATGCTATTTTTTTTATATTATATATATTTAATATTTATATTTTGGTGAGATTATACTTGACAACGAATGTCGAATACTAATAAAATATCTACTTGGAATTATATAAAATATATAATAATAATACCTACATGGTACGAGTATATATAATATTATATAGTATAATATATTAACTATTTTTTTTTAAAAAAAAATAATAACTTTTTATTTTTTAAGTTTTGTGAAATTTAAGGATATGTAGCTAATTTATAGATTACATTTTGTATGATAATTTTGATTGGTCGATATCTTAGTTTAAAGAAGATGTAGATTTTTAGGAATTTTATTCATTTCTTAAAGAATTTATACTTCTAATGTAGTGACTTCGCAATTTGTAATAATTAATTAAATACCTACTTTATTATTATGACGCGCAGTGGCAGATTTAGGGGAGCTGAAACATCCACCGTTTCAGGTACTTTTATTAGAAATTAATAAATTATTAATAATTCGCTAGGTAGATGGTGAATTTTTGGTACGGACTCCTATAAAACGTGCGCGCAGTAGCTGCGGCGTAGCGAACACCATGTTGGCAACCACTGAACAACGCATCATATTGATGTACACTGGTTTTCCGTGATTTTGCCGTCAACTGTTTTCACTATAAAACTGTTCAAGTTCCTAAATTCAATATAGCCTAAGTTATAGTGAAATATTGCAATCGATTTCGTTTAAATGTCAATTACCGAAAAAAATACCGTATTTTCGTCATTTTTTAATAGTTTTCCTACAGGATAAGTTAAAGTTTTGAGAAATTCGAAAAATGACCTATAAATAAAGTACATCCATAGGCGCAACTAGAGCCTAAATATTGGGGGTGCTAAAATTATGTAACAAAAAAAAACCACCAAATGCTATTTCCCAATTATTTATGAATCACTATAACAATTCTAAAATTAAACATATTTTATTATCCTAATAAGTAGACATTTACATTTTATATTTTTTCTAGGTTTCATGCAGTATTATCAATTTATAATATTCATAGATTACTATATTATAAGACATTTGAACAAAATAGTTCTAAATAAAACTTTAAAACTTAAAATTGACAGTATTTTAATGTAATTATTATAGTTAGACCTAAAGAAAACAAGGGGTGCTAAAGTATAACTCAGGGGTGCTAAAGACCCTCTTGCGCCCTCCTAGTTGCGCCACTGAGTACATCAACCGATTTCTATCAGAAATATTCGCTATTCGTGAAAATCAGAGAATTATTTCTGGTCAAAAAAGTGTTTACAGACATTAAAAAAAAAAAAGACATAGGTTACCTATAATTATAAAACTAATACATTCTTTGCTTCGCTCAGAATCTAAATAAGACGAATACTGCAGTTAAGAACTGTTCAGTTTAAATTTCATACATAATTATAATATATTGTACTAAAAAATATTATATGTTCATTTAATAAAAAATAAAATAAAATATGCATGTTAGTTAATTAATAATTATATTATGTTGCATTGTTTATAATTTTTACATTGTTTAATTATGTATAATGAATCCAAAATATAAGACTGATTTTCCTCATCGTTTAAGCTCCATAAAATTATTTTTTTTATTTTGTTCTCATTGTA